>JAPMNZ010947728.1:0-10818 GCA_029875035.1 Pomatoschistus microps | reverse complement strand
GACACTATGTGGTTGTCCCAACTGAAAAGCAAAAGCAGCGTAATGACACTCTTTGTGGGAATGGACTGACAAGGGCTGTGTCAGACTGTGCTTCATTAAAAAGTTGGTGTTTAACTCGTCGGGAGAAGTGAAGTTTGGAACCAGCAGCATCTAGAGTCAGACAGCACTAATCGATTCTGCACAGAGAGCATAATGGAGTTCAGTGGAGGTGAGAGAGTACTGGTGTCAAACCTAAAGAGAAACTCCATAATTCCCCTCTCAGCCAATTACAAGGCCCAATGGTACATGGGGGCGCAGAGAGCAACCTGTTCAGACCGCTCTGTTTTGAGGAGGACTCTATGGTAATTCATGTTTCACCATCTGGTCCATTTCCCTTCTGCTTAATTCATTGTATTCTCCCCATATACTGTACAACTAATCTACATTCGTTTTTTATTCATTTTTATGCTAAACACCTCACCTTTTGTATTCGCCCAACCAATGTCACTCACGAATAATAGATTTCCCATTTTCTTTACAAGCTTCACTTCATCTGTGTCACACTTTCCACAAAACCAATTTTTCTCCATTGTCATTTCCTCTCCCTAGCGCTGTTATGTGCTCCCTTTTCCTTTGTCCTCCTGTTTACGTTTCTTGCATACCCTCATTCAACTTCCCGGAGAAAGACTTGAGGATTGTTTCATAACTTCAATTTTTCAAGTCTTCGAAGTCAGAGTGTAGAGAGACTTAGTGAGACATGGATCTTAACTAGCAGTATTATCTAGGCTCTTCAGAGTGAACAGTGGTGGTTAATCTTAGCATCAGATTAGGATTATTTTGCATCAGTTTCCATCCTTTGGGACTAATATAGATGCTGTGTTTGTACATGCTCTCAGTGCTGGAGCAGGATGGAGTGGAGAAACCAGCGGTGGAAAGGCAAACTGATGCAGACGTTAATTCTGGCGATCAAATTCAGATGACGCCATTTGAGATCAATCTGAAGGATAAGAGGTTTGTTGCGCCCCACAGGGCTTTGCGTTCATCTTTCATGTAACATGTGATATCCGTATGTAGGTCTTCATACATCCTCCTTGCATCACGTCCTCTGTGCTGCAGGTTTCATGACGACTTTGGGCCACTGGTGGAGGGGTGTGGCTGTTACTGCTGCCGGAACCACCAGAGGGCATACATTCACCACCTGCTCGTGACCAATGAACTTCTGGCCAGCGTTCTGCTCATGATCCACAACACGGCCCACTACCAGGGGTTTTTCAGGGCTTTGAGAGACGCACTGGCCAATGACAAGCTGGATATATTGAAACGCAAGATCCTTGGGGACAAAGTCGCAAAAGAATGAAGTAGCACAACAGCAAAATCAGGATACACGAGGTGCCCTTTATCAATGTGATCGCAAGACCGCACACCGCGTCAAGTCACAGACCACAGACACAAATCAACACATTTTTAAGATGGTGCCGGAGAAGGCTGGGTAGACGCCGCTATAAAGGAGACAAGATCTGACAAGCATAGTGCCTCGATGTCTGGACTTTGACTTTTTGTCCTGGTTTAACACCAAATGAGGCTTGCTATTGATCTGAGGAGATAGCCAGGAGATGAAGTCAGGGATTGACGTATGAGGAGGTCGTGATACATTTGCATAGAGAAGTGTGAGGATGGATGGTGGTGGACTATCGACTCTCCCTGTCTACCTGCTCTTTCTGACCGGATCTTAGGTCATTGCATGACTAATGTTCTCTGGACCCACTGACAGCATCGTGTGACAGGATTCCTCTGAAAAAAGACCAAAGAGACGGCAGTTTCTTGTGGTAAACGATAAAACTCAAACCAAATTCTATGATTCGTCTAGAATTATTCATCAAGTGCTTTCTAAACTTTTGCATTCAATCATCTAAGCTCCCACACACCGTTTTAGATGAATGGTTTGCCACAGGAGGCCTTTGTGTTCTGCATTAAACAGTGCTGCTTGGATGATGCTCCCGTCATGCAGATGTGGCTTATGTTGTCTCGCGGGTTTTGGGGAGGTTAACTGAAGGTTCGCTCTGACAGCTCGACCGCTCCGACAGCCGAGAGAGGATAAAGATGAGATAAAGATATGGGTCCCTACTGCCGCCTGTACGGAGCTGAAGGAAAGCCTTTTGAAGGTGAGGGGGATGTAATCGACTGCTAGACCGTGCAGATGTCTGATGGGGACTGGTCAGGGAAGCAGAGACTTGTTTAGCCACAATTATGTTTGTCACGTTTTGATGTGAACTTATCCATATTCACTCGACATTATACAGAAGGTGGACGCTGGCTTTTCTGTCGTCATATGGCAGGAGAGTGTGGCTTGAAGAAATGTAGGTCTATAATGGGTTATATCTCTGAAAAGGAGGAACTTTTTTTTCCTGTGGGGAGAGTGGTGCTGAACTCTGGCCTATTTATTTTGAGGTTTAATGGGATGGCAGTAGGAGGGCCTTATGTTCAGAAGGTTGAAATGTCAGTCCCCCAGATTATCTAGTAAAAATAGAAAAGTTAGAGTGCCCTGGTTTCTGCATCCTGCATTCTTAGAAGAAATATTGTTGACATTCTGTTGAAATAATCAGTCTGTATATTCAGCGAGACAGTCTACAATAGCATTTGTTCAAAGTTTTAAATTGCTACGAATCTTCAGGCACATTTTATGCTAATACTGTGTGAGTCAGTACAACAGTCTGTACATTCCATGGAAAGAAGAATCCACTTGATCGTTTGGATATATAAAGGTCAAAGCAAACATATCTATTGCTACGTGGCAGATGCTGCGGGAAATGTCTTTTTTATTCCTGAGTATATAATGATCTGAACGCTGTGCAAACTCTGAGCGTAGTGTTGTTTCATGTGTAAACAATAAACATGTGTTCTGTTAAGACGTCGCCCAGGCTCCCTAGTATCTTTTGTCATTTTTGTCACTGCTTTCTAAACTCATTTGTATGACTTCCTTGTCATTGGTGATTTGTGTGAGTGAAAGAAGTCTAGAAGGCTGCCATTTATTTCATTTTTTATCAGCTCTTGACCTCAAACTGTAACAAAGTGAAATGTGAAGTGATTTCATAATAATGTGACATTACCCAGTGTTATAGAATTTGACAGTTGTGTGATGGTAGGTCCAAGTTTGAGCTCAAAACTTTCTTTTTGTTTCACAGAGTCATGTAGTCTTGTTTAAGTATTTCAATTAGACTAAAACTTATACTGAGACCTGATTGGCTGAGTGAGGACTGGTGATCTTTTTAATTGAAAAAGTTGGTCATAATTTATGTAATTATTTATTTACCTTTATTCAACCAGGAAAGTCTCTGAGATTTCATAACCTCAGGGGAGTCCTGAAAGAGATCAAGACTTTCCTGGTCAAATTAAGGTAAGTAAATAGATGAATAAAAACGCAAACCATTCTTCCACCATGTTGCAGCTTTAAGTTGGGTACCACAGCTATAATACTGGCTGTTGATTGTAGTGATACAAACTTTTCTCTTAAATCTCACTCTAAAGCAGCCATAAATCGAATCTGCATTTTTCTTATAGAAACTTCTTCTGGGTCACTTTTCTTCTCTGGGGTCATACCTCATTTTTCTGAAGCGTGCTGCTGAGTCATGAATACGGCGTAGACCGTCCATAGGTTTCATAGAGTAATATAAATGAACGCGCTAAACTCCCCCCAGCAAAGGCTGCAGTGCTTGTAGAAGTCTGACGGGAATCATATCTTTCCTCTGCAAGAAAATCTTAATGACTGTATGTGAAAAGTTTTCCCAAAGCATATCATGTGCATTTAGGCTCGTTCATTAGAAATATAGGAGCTACATAAGGTTCATTCAAATATATTTTCCTAATTTGCATTTAGTTTAGAAAGCTGAAAACATACATAAGTCACATACATTAACTTTCATCAATTATAATTATCAAAATGTTTTGTTTGATACATTTTCTGAACAAATGGGACCACAATTTTGACTGTTTTTTATCTTATCTTTTACAGTAAAGTCAATCTTATCATAATGAAAGCTGATTGGCGGAGGGTGAAGGCTGGTACTTACTTTTAGGCCAAACTTATGTGAAATCTCGTGCTAGAACCAAGAGAGCGATGAACTAATTTGATGGGTTTCATGGAATAGTTCCAGTTTTTGAGGCTTTGAAATTGGCACCCCAGCGATATTGGAAGATATTGGCTCTATATGATATAAAGTAGGCATATATGGTTTCCATTAGTGTCATGTATTTTACATATCAATATCTCTCTAGAAAACAGCAGCAGCTTTGATTGAGTTGAAGCTGAGTTAATAAATTCCACCCAGAGAGTTTGCAGCCACTTTGGCCAAGCTTGACTGACACTGACAGTTATTCAACTTCTCATTTTCCTGCATGTCCTTGAGTGCTGCTTTCACTGACACTGGGCACAATTTCCATGTAAAGGATGTCTGAATGACAGTCAGCAGGTGGCCCTCATAGCTCGTTCCCACCAATTATACAGACGGAGAGAGCTATTCAGTCTGCTGGGCTCGGGTTTCTGCTCTGGCCACTCTTCCTGGACAAGTTTGTGTGTGCCCTGCATTTATCTTACACTTCACAAGGCGGCCGGGATTGTTATCTACTGTTGTGGCATCATAACATGAAAAAGAATGATTTTTCTGTTCTCCCACAAAAACAGTGCAGTTCATAAAGGGATGCAGTGTGAAGAGAAGACTGATGATGGCCACTGGGAAGTTTTATCAGTGAGGGATTGTGTTGTCAGACGCCTCCTTCTTCGTCTACAGCGCTGGCTGCAGTGGAGCGGCTCAGATTTGTCATTGTGAGATGTGTTGTACACTCCAGTCACTGATTGGACAATGTACTCCGCATTCCCCTCCGTTTGAACACTGTTAGAAGTTACAACAGTGGCTATTGTTGCTGTAAATCAAACTTTTTAGAAAGAGTTTAGTTAACCAGACTTGTCCATGGGTTGTTTTGACTGGTTTCAGGCAGTTCTGAGCTATGACAAAGCTGAAGTTGGCTGAATGGCTAAATGACCCTCTCACAACCTACATCAGTGCCATCAACGGAACTTTGTGACACAATCAACAACAATATCAGTAAATGCAAAAAGAGGCTCTGAGATTTACAACTGTACATCTTAGAGCCGTGTGCAGTGTGTCTGTATTGGCTGAGCTGGAGTTGGCTGGATGACACTGAACTTGTTTCTATGATCTCAAAAATGACTTTGAGTTAACAAATGACACACAGGGCCGCAATGAGCCCGAGTAAATTATAATCTGTCTTTCATCTACTGTTTGGTTATTTTTTGGGATTATAGTCTACTCATCATTACTGTGGATTTACACTCCTTTTCATGGAAGGGCCAGAGAATGGTATTTACCTCTCTTCACCTTTGGGGCTGCGGGAGAGTCCAGAACGATATTTCTCCATTTTATACTGTCCTTGGACTTGCAGTCAGTTATGGATCTTCCTGTCCACCTCTTTTCACTCCCTCTCCAGCAGAGTCTCCCCCTGCTTCTAGGAACACAGATCTTAGGATGTGTGTGGAGGTGTTTTGAGCTCTGTTGATATGGCCAAAGTATTGTTTTCTTTGTTTCATTGTGGTTAGCAGCGTCCTATTTGTCGCCAACTCCTCCAGTGCGGTGTTCTGTTCAACTGACCCTCAGGAGACTTGCATCCTCTGAGTGTCTTTAAGTGCAGTGTCTCTTTGCAGCCGTACTTTACCAGGGGCCATACCAGGGGCCATACCAAAGCCTTCAAGACCCGCAGTTTAGCAGACATCTGTATAGCCCTGTCCTTCCAGATAGTCTCTAGTGACATGAGGGCTGTTTGTGCTGCTCCTAAGCTCGCTCTGACCTCCTAACTGCTTCCACCTGTCCCGTTGATAATGGCACCCAGGTATTTGAAGATTGGCAGGAGATATTTAGTTATTGGGTTCTTTCGTTGTTGTTCTCTTTGTGCTACTCTCCAGACTACTCCATTGACACAGTGTTTTAAGATGTAGTAGTGGTGGGCCTTTATCCCCACTGCTGTCACACTGTACAATAAGTCACTTTAAGTGCATTAGGACTGATATACCTGCACTACTATTCACACTGTTTCTTGATAGCCACTTTTTATTGTACATATTATATCCTGCATTTAACACGTTTGCACATTTCTTTCTTTTGCACAATCTTAAATGTTTCTATCCATGCCAGATGTGAGATCAATAAGGTCTATCTTATCTTTTCTTAGTTCTTAGTCTTTCTAGTGAAATGATAATCAGGACGATGTCATCTGTAAACTGTAGGTTGTTTACGATCCTCCCGTTGATGCTGACATCAAACCACGAGAGAACGCATTATCACTGCTTCAGAAGTTGAAAGAGACTTCCCACACCTAGCTTACTTCAGCTGGTGTTACAGTAAACATATTAAATTGTCACGTTATCAACACTGTAGCGATGTTCCTACTGTACTGGTATTAGTCATTGGTGCCAAAAATTTAACATACAGTAGTTGGATGGGATTTGATGATTTTGGTTTGATGAAAATCCTGGCTGCCTTTCAGATTATAAGATTATTTACCACGATTAATCCACATTCTTACACCGTTCTGTCGCAAATAAAATTATTTGGTATCTTCAGCAAAGTTTGGAGGGCTTCTGCTTTGATAGAGCTGGTTTTATTTGCTATGTATGTGAATAAAAGCAGAAAACTAAGCCTGCAAAAGATGGAAAATGGAATGATGAGGAGGTCTGGGATCATGTACAGACACAAACACAGTTTTCACATGGTTTTATACGCATGTTTCCTTATTACATGCTGCAAAAGAAAGTATAGAACGACTGTCTGCCCTCCAAGTATCCTCTCAAACTGACCTCCAAAAGCCACAACAATATCTCAGATCTATCACGCCAAAAATATCAATAATAAAGATAATTCTGTCTTTTCTATTCTGTGTTGGTGACTTCTTTTCTTATTTTTATTTAAGATATAATAATACTTGAATGAACACATATGTCACATTGTAGTAATTTCAGTCATTATATTCAAACTGTGGAGCAAACTGTGCCGGATTTTTTCTCAACATAAACAAAAATGTAAAGTTACGAGCCATAGAATACTAGATCATAATTTAAAACTGTAAGAAGACTGTAGGTGCGGGTCGTACTGGCTCACCTGTGTTATCTCTGCAGTGTCCTTGTCCTTACAAAGTTGTGATGTATTTTGAAAAAGACGTGGTCATAAATTTCCACCTCTGTGAGTGTGGTGCGTCTGACACATTATTTAACCACCAAACAAAGCCTCTGATGTCTTGAACTTCACTTAAATATGCTGTGCTCATTATTCTGCATCTGATTATCACATTTTAATTAACCTGAACATTTAATGAGACTGATTTGAACAGCGTGATTTGATTGATTGCCTGTGTACTGTCTGTGTTTGATGGTTTATATTTATGAACTCACATTATCCTTAGACCAGAGGAAATTGTGAGCAGCATTATATAGATTTGTTCTATTTTTATGTATTGAATGTATGTAAACCCTGTGGGACACGTTCTGTACCAGTAATGTTCCAGTGGCATATGCCTTGACAGACTGGTTTTGTGTTCTGTCCCAATGGAAAACTTCTAATGCTTGTAAATGATCATCACAAAACCATAGCCTCCCACATGTACTTTATAATTAATCTCATGCTTATAATTTATCAGGAAACAATGTTATAGACCATAGGGGCCCGCAGTCACTAGCCCAGTTGAATATTTAATCTGGGCTTTGACACTGAACAGAATAATGTTGGACTATTAGATCAACGCATTGGGCCGAGTGGAGCAGGGCACACAAGGGTAATGTGGAGGTCCCTTGGTTAACAAATCTCCTGACCTTATTGTCCCTGGAAATTCAATAAGGTGGTGTAATTTTATTTCTCAAAAGTCCTTCTTGGTTCAAAATTACAGCTTGGAGAGGTTCAAGGTTTTTGAAATAACAGTGAGTCAATGTGATATATGTTGAACTGGAAGTCTAGAGGATAAAAGGGACATAATTCTATTGATTTAAATGGTGTCCCCTGTGAGTCCAGGGCAAATGTGTAGGACATGTTTTCAGAGAGCGAAATGCACTTCCTGACCTCTGAGAGCAATGGGAATCCCGGACAATGGTCCGATTGATATGGTAGATACCGATGAGTTTGGTGCAACATTTTGGGTCTTAAAGCTAAGAAAGTGTCTTTCTGGAGATATGGTGGCAGCACTTAAGTTAGCTCTTGATAAAATACTGATACTTCTGAAAGAGAGAGAGATGTATATATAGCAACGTATATGTTACATATTTTTTGAGCAGCTTTTGAGCTGTTGGTTCATTGGCAGCAGGTCCTGTCTGACAAAATAATTTGCATCATCCACAGGGTTTGAATACGTGTTTGCTTCCTGACTCAGCAGATGTGAGCTGAGAAAGATAGATTGAATAAATACAGTGTAAAGTAAGCATATTAAAAATGGAATTTCTGGGCAGACATTTGTCACTGCTCAATGCTGTGCGCTGCTAAAAAGACATATCTATATGTGACATTTTCACTTTGTGAAAGTGACAGTGTGTCGACAGTGGCCCTGTCCCTGATGGCTCCATTACCATGTTCTGCACACGTCTTATTATGAAGGGAAAGTCCTCTCAGCTTCATTCAATGTCTATGTCATATTAAAGCCCATTGATTGATTTCCACAACCTACATATGGTCCCTGTAGCAAACCACAATATTGCTCTTTAAACATAATAATTGTTGTATTAACTCATTCACTGCCAATGACGTCTATGACGTCTATATTTTGATTGCATTAAGTTACCAATGTTATACTCTCAATTGCTAAAAAAATAAAGGGGTAGAAACTTACTTTTTTTACTGAAAGGCAAGAAACCGCATATAAATGTGAGCCCTTGGTTGACACAAGGATGAAACATACCAAATGAAAGCTCTTTTTATTTGGTATGTTTCATTCTTATGCCAACCACGGGCTCACATTTATGAGGTTTGGAAAAACACAGTATTTCTATATGGCTGGCAGTGAAAAGACCACGTTAGTGTGATATAATTAGACTAATTAGAGAACATGACCCACAAACACATTCGTTTTCTAAAATAAAAACCCAAGAAACTCAAAGTAGAGATAATTGTTTTGTGCTGATTATATTTTTTCTTGTTTCTTACGAATGTCCAGTGCTTACAGAAGGTAATATCCACTGTGATAATTTCCACATCTTTCATTGTGATGCTGCTTCACAGGTCACGCCAAGTTGAGGGAAAGGTCAGCGGCGCTTGGTTTAGAGGGACTGCACGGCTGAAAAGGCCACGCACAATTTGACCTTTACCAATAAAACCATGTTGAGGAAAATGCGGAGAACGATTCGCCTCATAAGCTGGCGACTGCATGCCATAGGAGCAGATGCAGGAACAGCAGGAGGATGTGTGATGACAGTTTTCTGAAGCTTGAAGTGGTCGTGAAGTGTTTACAAGCAAAGGCATCCCCTGGACTGAGGAGGTTTCATAATCAGAGTACCGAGAAGTCCTTGTGACAATGAGCTGTGATTAGTGGATAATCTCTTTCTGATGATGTGACACATGTGGACTACAAGGCACAGCGCTGTTTGTGAAATCCACATATTTACATTTCTCTCCATGAAAGACGTCCCGTTCCTTTTGATTACCGCCTTTGTTTTTTCAGGGCAACACCATGAACGAGTGAAATTTGACAAGCCTCTAATTATAGCTAATATTGTGTCATCAATCACATGTCAAATGCAGAAGCCAGATGTTGTTTTTGGATTCTATATGCAAATCACATTAGGCTATTGTCATGCTAAATAAACAAAAAGCTGATGTAAAAGTGAAGTGACTCTGAGGCATAAAAACAGAAGTTCCATGTTTCAATTTCAAGCTCATAACAAGGGAGGGCATAATTAATTAAAAGAAAACATTCATATTCCTCTCATATGCCTCTCTTGCCTCATGGGGAGCTATGATTTATTGACTGCTCTTAGACTTTATACAGAATGTCATGTGTAAAAGGAGTTATTGGAGTTTTTCCATGAAGGAAAGCTGGAAAAAGCTCCACCCTGCACTTTGTGTCAGGGTGGAGATACTGGGAAGTGGAGCTGCATTTCCCATGTGGTCTGGGAGAGTCCAGGGGAGATAGTGGCCGATGATTATTCAGTCCTTCTGTTGTGCCTGGTCCCCTGTTTTCCTCTGGTTCTTCTGCTGAATGTCTTTACTTGGATTTGACTCAATATGGAAGATCAGAGAGTCCACTTGGCCATACGTAGAAGCCCCCTCACTCTCTCTCTCGCAGGCAGTGGGTGAAGACACAGTGTGTTTGTGTTTTTTTGTTGTTAAAACAGATACATTGATTTAAAAAAGAAAAAGAAAAAAAGGATTTGCATTTTCTACCCAATATAAAGTAGGTGAACAGCTGTGCAAAAAGCCAGTCAGTCAGATTGTGATTATATTCAAACACAAAGATACAGAAAAAGAAATGAAATGGAAGCTTCTTTATAACCTTACAACAAGGCACGGTGAAGATGGCACAGAATTCTATCACAGAGAAACAAACTCAAGTTTATTCTCTAGCAATCTAAAGTCTGGCTCCTGGTTGATTAAAAACAGATCCGTAGCTTTGTGGGCTCTGATAGAGTTCCCAGTTTGTTCTTGAAGGAAGTTGGGATTTTTGCTGTGGCTCTACACTATTTTTCCTCATCAGCAGTTTTGTCTGTTTTGCTGGACTTTCTGGTGATTATGACGGCAACGGTTTCATTATGAATGGGAATTAGGCCAAGTTAGAATGGTTAGAATGGCACTCAGC
>JAPMNZ010947725.1:0-21736 GCA_029875035.1 Pomatoschistus microps | reverse complement strand
AATCTTGCCCTTACATAAAGCTACTTCTTTATAAGTAAATAGACCTAAATGATTTTAGGAATGACTTTTCTAGTTTTCACTTTACTTCAGTGAACTACATTTACTTGCATGCCCCATATATGCTAACAGTATATGAGCAAGAAAAATAAAACTACTGGTACATGTAACTATGTAATAACCATAGTCAAAGCTCACCTCTTGATCCACAAGTCGTACATCTGGGCGCACATCTTGGCAGTAGTGCAGATAGCGCAGAGAGTTCCCAGGAAGATCTCCTCTGGTCAAGATAATTGAATTTTTGGGGACAGAGGCAAGTAACTCTAGGCCAAACTTTTCCACCACACTGTTTGTACTGAGATTACATTCCCTACAATCAGAGACATAAAGTACTTTATGACATACATGCAGTCTTTGGTTAAACTTTGAGAATAGTTGGAAGCCTAATCACTGCTTTGAAAAGAGTGTTATTGGTGTAAACGGGTTTGAGTTTTCAGGTATGCATCAAGGTGTTGGGAAGGTAAGTTGTCAGTGCCCCCGCCCCTCTTGCTCTGCTGAACTGCACTGGCTGCCTATCTAATCACAGGCAGACAGGTGTGATGGCTGAGACAGCATAGGCCATGCACTCCCTTCTGATCAAAGCACTTCCATGATGGCTGTCTGGCATTTACTGGCTCTACGCTAAAGTAATCTGCCTTTTCGGACAGCCAACATCTAAGACTGAGCTCATGCAGTGGAATCTATGTGCTAACCGTGCCTCTCTTTAGCCTGAACCACGGTGTGAGTGCGAAAACCTGACATGCAGAGTTCAGACCTGCACTATGAAGTTCCAAAGTAAAGTAAATCAGGTTGACTAAACTTGCATGAGGATTTAGCCCTTATAAAAAGGTCTTATCACAATAGTTTGCATCAAACTCTGGCTAATGTTAAATCTTTGCAAGTAAAAAAGCATTAGGAAGCTTACTTGTGATTTGTGCGAACGATATGCACCACAAGAGTGATAGTAAGTAGCCACCCAGCGATCTTCCATAATGCTCCATTGCCCAGTTTCCTCTCCAAAATACTGCAGGTCCGATTCAGGCCAAGGCCTGCCAGCAAACACACCGCAGCGTCACTTTGTAGCCAAAAACGCTCAACCTGCAGGTGGGAAGGACAAGGCAGAATCCTGTTTTACCTGAGGAAGAGTGAATGCATGTCCATTTCTACTAACGCATTATGACATGGTCTTACCACTCCAAGCAGCAGGGGTCTGCCTATATCTAAGTTGGCTCTCCATGCAAAAAACAATGAGTAAACCAAAAGCATAGCAGTCAAAAGCAAGGAAATGGTGCCACATTTTCTGAAATGCAAAAATGCCCATTTAGAAACATTGCGTTTAAGTCATTTATTCAAACAAAATGCATGATTGATATATTTAAGCTGAGTGTGAAACTGTATCAAACTGTGATTCATTAGCAGTTACAGTATATCAGCCATTCCACTTAAAAATAAGAGGAATTTATCTATTGTTTATAGTGTTTTATTTCTTTTCTTACTTATTATTTATGGAAAGAAGAAGGCCATTTCCTGCCAATACAAGCACAGGAAGTGAAAGATCTGCCACGAAGTGATCCAGCTGGGCTCTGGAACACATATAAAGGATTTTTTGTGAAGTTAGTAAAAAAAAATCAAGTCCCAACCAAAGTAATTACTTCTTTCACTGCTGCAAAACTCAAGGACACCAATTATGAACTGGCCACTCTATCAAAACAAACTCTGAGGATGTGCGTGTCTTCTTTCAATGGGATTGACAGATACAAATGACTGTGTCATCCACCACCCGCTGCCCCGTCCGCTCCTCACAGCTGCTGTCAGTCACAGAGCACACACTTTCTGCCTTTTCCTTAATACCCATCTCTATTTGACAGATTATTGAGTCTCTATATCTCAATGTACACTACGTGAGTGCTCCCACATGTGTGTCTGTGAGAATGTGCCAGCTTCTCCACAGGGTTTACGTCTTCACTGTGACATGCTTGTCATGTTCGCCTCTTTCTCCCATCTTGAAGGTGTGCTTGTCCATCAAGCAGCAGGGGTGATAGAGAAGGGTGGGTGCCTGGCAGAGGGGGGCCGATTGTGGGGGGCCTTAAGACGTACATGTACCCCCATCCCATCAGCTGAGGGATGAGACTGTGGTGGCAGCGCTGGTGGAAGGGAGCAGGGAGGGATTCGGGTAGAGGTGGGGGAGCAAGAGTGGTGAAAAAATACAATTTCTCCAGCTCTATTGCAGAGTCTGTCATCACAGCTTGTCACGCTTAAACACCAGAGCTGAGTGATCATTTCAAACTGCTGGAGAAACAGAACACAGCGATTTGGCGCTCTAAGCAGGTTCACTCCAGCTTTCATGAGAGATGGGGAAATGGGAAGAACAAAAGCTGTTGTGAGGAGCAGAGGAGATGGGTGGCACAAATGACTTAACAGTCCAGTGTGGTCCAAGCTAAACACCTGTATCTCTGATAACAATGTAGGTTTAGGACAGTGTTTCTCAGTTTGATATTCTTTCATGTAGTAACTTACTGTCACAGACCAGCAGAAATGAAAAATACCACAAAATATTCTCTGAAACTCGTAAATAAGTCCATTGATCAATATTATATGTCCTACTTCCTGTAGCTATATGTAAGAAGCTAATGCATTTATAGACAACTTTCCAGTGAAACAGAAACAGCAGCAACTTTGAGGAAGGTCTAATACACTTACTGAAGCATCATTGTCATATTCACAGAGCCTGAAGTCTTTGCCTAAAACCAAAACAAAATACATCATACAACAGTAAAATCAAACATGTATGTCCATATAAAGCAAATAGACATACCAAACTGAAAGTGCCATACTCAGCCCTGAGCATGTGCGTCAGGAGGCCAGACAGAGAGGTCTGATCTCCCCAGCTCCAGCGGGCAGAATTTAGATAAGAGGACACAGGTATGTAGATGTAGGGCAGAAAACCAGCTCCAAAACAGATTGCCAGATTCACAAATATGCGCAGAGAGAGCTCCTGGAAACAAAGAACACTTACTGTATAAAGCAGTTGCATGATTTAAAAATGGGGTACCCAGCTTTCCCCGATACATGTTGTTTGTACGACCAGAAAACATGAGCACAAAATATTTATTGCCTCTCAAAATGAAAACAATTTACATTATAGCATACTTGTAAAGAAAGAGCCCTATTGGTCACTATTTGACACATTTGGCTCAGAGATAATTGGCTGTGTCGCTTGTGGATTGCATGGTTAAATTTTTTGTGGTTTGAGACTTAGATACCCAAGCTTTAAAACTGAATATTGTACAGCACAGTATTTCTAGGATTGGCCTGCACTAAGGATGGGAGAGTAACCATGATAATAAAAGCAGCTAACTCATTACTGTGAGGATGGGCTTTCTGAAGAAAATGTTGGGTTGACAAATAGTACATTTCTGGCCATATTTCTGGCTTATAATAGAATGAAAAGTGTCAATAATCAGGATGCAATCTATACTTTTTTTTTAATCCTGATGTATTCCTATCCTTTGTATAGAATTACCAAGTGAGAACTAGAAGCCACAGAAGTTGTTAAAAAGTAAATATTTTTGTCGAGCACAATAAAATAGGAAGATATTCAAGATCATATGAGTCAAATCATATGAGTCGAACATGTCATTCCATCTCACTTTAATGAGTGCAATCCAAAGTTGCACATAAAACACATAAAAATAATAATGTGTATGTTTTATTTATATCATACTATAATAGTGTCATAAGCGTGTAATAGTGTAATGGTGTAAAAAGGGTGCCATAGTGTAATAAGTATGAAATACCAGTTGTTTCCCATGTTTGATCCTCATAATGATGAGTCATCACATTACTTTTGGTACTCTACCTTTTGCAGTATTTGCAGTACACTACAAGTATGTTTCCTATGTTTTATATCAGGACGTTAGTTCTATTTGTAGAATTGAGAACAGCACATTAAATACATCTTAACATCACATACTTTAGTTTCCATTGTTTTAAAGAATAAAGGCCTAAAGTGAAAATGTAACTCTAGATTTTGACTTGTTATCTCTCAAGTGTTAGTTATAAAATGCAAACAAATTTTAAACAATTCTTATCTTTTCCATATAATTTGACATATAAAATATTACTATGAACTTTGTGTTGGATTTGACTGTGAAAGCATCAAACAAATCTTACCCTTGTTTAATACATGTTTAAACATGGGTTTTCATGTATAATTTGGAGTATACAATCTGGAATGGAATGTTGTTTGACTGTCATATGTAGTATTTATACATTTCAAGAAAGTCCTATAAAACTTGTATACAATATTTGTCCATCTTTTCCATATGGGAGAGGTGCCTTTATAAGTGTCTTTATAAGGCACAGTATATAATATTTTAGATGTACAAATCATTTCTGACCCATCCTGAACCAAGGTTTAATTGCAGTTATTCTTAATGAAAAATAGAATACACATGATGCCCATTATATTTATTTTTACAATTTTCAAAAAGCGTATCCAATCAGAGAGCAGAATGAGGCTCCCATTTTGGTTGTCAGTTTGTTAGGTGAAATTTAGGTTATTTAAGTCATACATAATACACAGAGTTTGTAACATTAAGGTGGTCTGCATCAGTAATCAGTGCTTAGGAGCTACATGTGCCACAGGGCATTAGATTCAAGCAACAAATAGTGGACTGGAAAGATGACTGTATTAGATCATTAATAGAGCATATTACATAAACTCCCTTTAAATCTCAAACATTTCATTTTCAACATAACATGGTCTTACCTTTTCAGAGAATAAACGATGCAGCACCCAAGGAATTATAATGACAACATAGAGAATCAAGGTGTGCTGGTTACAGAGCCCAAAGCCACAGCAAAAAGCCCCTAAATGTGCAATCTGAAAATACAGAGAGGATTTAGTCAATTAAAATAATCACTCAAAACAAAAATAGCGTTGATGGCAGCTCACTTTTCTTCTTCGATTGCCATTTTCAGCGCAGTGAAAGCTGGCCGACAAGAAGAAGAGAAGAGCGACACAAAGGTTGTTGAGAGTGAAGACCTCTGCCACCACGGACCACTGCCAGGTCAGTCTGGACACAGCAAACATCCCTCCAGCCAAAGCTGCTCCAGGAACCGGGCCTTCTAACCTGCCCAAAAAGTTTCAGGAAAAGAAGAGAAAATACATTTCAATGAACTATAATAAACTATTTTATCTGTTCCATTTGTTCCAACTTAAACTGCACCAAAAAGCTTCATGGTCATTTCACGTATAATTTAATTTTTTTTTAGCCATAGAAGCAGCCTCTTCCCCAGACTCGTTTGCAGGCGCATTCTAATCTTCCCTCGGCCCGAGTTTGCTTCTTGGATGAGACCTTGAAAAACATTGTGAACTGAAATGTTCCTGTATCACTGGAGCCTTTTCCTTTGCAGCTGGTTGATCTGGGGCAGACTGGCGAAGAAATGGCCATGTGGGAGATACGACTTTATCCTCCACTTCTTAAATATACTGCGAGCACAGAAATATGGCCTTCATCCACTCCTGTTCTGTCTCCATCTCCTCTGCAGTAATTGAAGCAAACTTGGGATAATCTGTCATACGCTAAGACCCACCGCTTACTCCAATGAGAGTGGGGAGCGGGATGCCACAAATTATTGGGGCGACAAAAAGTGTGCGTTAAAGGGGTGTGTGCGTTTGTAGGGTGTGAGACAGATGAAGGATGAAATTCACAAAAAGGAAGAGAATAGTTCAGGAAGAGCGGGTGGAAAAAAGGAATAAAAAGCAGCCCTGTCCCCGGCATGCTGGCTCGGAAATATGAGCTGCAGCCTCGACAATTAGGGAAGTCAGGCAGTATGGCCCTTTCCGCCATTGTGTGGAGTGGCTTAGAGTCCTCATCAGCCTATCAGCTAACTGACAGGCAGAGAGCTGCTCTATTCAGCACCGCAGATACAAGCTGCAGGCCAAACGGCTGCCAGGTCCCTTATGACCCCACAATCCCTCGCCGGTGACAGCTTCAAGCTCCATAGCAAATTAGGCGCTCTCACATTACAATCGCACAAGACAGATTCCATTAACGGTATCTGAAATTGAGTAGAGAGCAGCCCGTTATCAGACCTGACTCATAAGCACCGCCATTAATCACAAGGCATGATACCATTTATACATTTCCAGCTCTCTGCCTGCCGCTGTGATAGTCAGCCACAAAAGGCCTGATGAGACTTAGGCGAGGGGAACAATGGAGCTTTCTGAAGAGAGCACAGTAAATCAGGAAAAAGGGAGAGCAAGAAAGGCAGAGAGAAAAGTCCTGTGCGCTGACTCCTTCCCTTTTTCTTGGGTCGTCTCTCTCTCTCTTTGCTACTCGCCACCGTTTCTCTGTGCTCACAGCGAGGGCTCGGGAGGGGGGTTAGTCAGCTGTGTTGATGGGCCGTCTAGGAGTGGCTTTTAATAAGAGATAGCGACTACTCTCTCACCACACCGCTTCAGGAATTAGTATTAAGTTGAGGGGAGGATGAAGAAAGGAAGTGTGGACTTTTGTTGAGGTGCACAGACCCCGCACCCATAATTTTGCCTCGCCGCATGACAATTAACCCGTGGCTTATAATTCCAGCAGAGGGGGGCGATTTGAGGTCACAGTGGGTGCAGAGGAGTGATGGGGGTCCCGGCATGGGGTATTACCCTGTGTGTTCTGGCATCTGATATCCTGTCTGCTCTGGCACTCACTCTTTCTCATACAAATGCACTGCAACATACATATACTTTTTCTGCACTCCTTTATTCTCCCTGAGTGGCTGACAAATCTCTCTTTTAGAGTGTGTCAGAGCGGGAGAGCTCAGTGATGTGTGTACAGTGCCTCTGTAAATGACCTGTCTGTCAGCCAGGGACCACCTGGGCCCCAGGCTGCCTCTCAGCTGCTCCACAGCTCATTCTCCAGGCTGCCTGCTCCCAGGGCACACAGATAAAGCACGACATCGCCTCTCACCACTGTGGCCATGTTCCTTGTTATCGCAACTCAATGCAGTGCTGGATGGCGCTGTGTTAAAATGTTGTGGCTCAGTGACAATGGCCTGAAGAGAATAACAACTGACAACTACAGGATTCAATCACACTGTCTGTCACCACAAAATAGAGTGGCAAATACTTAACAATTTAGCTTGAATACAAAATCATTAATTAGGGATTACAACAAAAGTTTTGTTTTATTTTCACATCTTTAGGAAAAAACGCAAAATATAATATGAAAATGTGTACTACCAAAAACAGCTGTTCCTCATGTCAGTGGTAATCTTTAGTACTGTGTGCCCTTGCACAGTTGCTAAGTATGCAATATCCACCAAAGTCATAACCCACTGGCGACTATCTCTTTGGCCATCGCAGGTCCGGCCAATAGAAACCTCTGATGCACCCTAATCTGAGTAAAGGAGTTTCACCAAAGTTATTTTGTTGAATATTTCCTACCGCACCGGTTTTAAGAATGGAACGGTGCCAGAAACAGACAGCATGTGCCATTACCTCTCTTCATTCAACTTTCATATTATTTGACTTTAATTTATCAACTTAATAAATAAGTTAAGTTTGCACAACGCTGTGTGCAAATTTCAATAAAAAAATATATATATTTTAATTTCAAAATTAGCTTGAGCAGAATGAGAAAAAAATGAGGATATTTATTTTTTCCAGACAAATGGTGTATATCAATAATATTTGTTTTAATTAAAATCCTTATTGGAATAAGTTCAAAAGAACATCATGTATGTAGAAACTGAATCCTCATTGTTTTCAAAGGGCAAATTTAAAAAAATCTTTTCGCAAGAGTCCAAATGGGTCTTGTCTCATTGACCCGCTGCGGAGCCATGCCAGTGCCAGGCGCCTGTGCTAAATAACAGAACACAAAAAGCAGTGTTTTGAATGAGGCTTGACAAAAGAGCACGCCAAAAGAGTGACTGTCACACACCACCCTGGGGAGCGGACAATAGCAGAGCCGTGCCACTGCAGATGAGCGCGCCTCTGTAGTCTAACCCAGCCGAGGTTTGGGGAGGCAGCGCTGGAAAGGAATCACACATTCCTTAAGAGGGTAGAGAGCCCGTGGAGGAGGTGGCCTGCTCGGAGGCGGAGGTTTCCAGCTGGCCCGCGATAACACCCTGCGGCTCTCCTCTGGCCAGGACAACAGCAGGGTACTTAGCAGCTATTATATGGAACTGCTAAGTGTATCATATGGTGTTTGGATTTCTGAAGCCAGGCATTTGATACAGAAATGAAAGCTTTCTATAAAGGCTTTGAGTCAGACAAAAGCAGGCATTGATGTTCTTTTATAACAGCAAGTCTGAAGAGACAGAAACATATTCAAATAAATGTTATGGTTATAATAATAATAGAAGAATCTCAATTAAAAATGTTAACAGAAACTAAAACAAATTATACTTGGGGGTTTGTATACAGTGGTTATCATTTCCAAAATGAGTTGTTTTATTTCAATAGGCTTTTTGACAAGCACATACATAAATATAGGAAAAGAAAACATTATTAGTGAATAATGCTTACATCCCAGTACCGCTGCCCTGGTTACAGTGAGCCATGTGGGACCCTCTGCCTCTCAAACCCTCCTCCAGGAGAATGCTTCAGTGACTGTAAAATTAATCACCGCAATTCGGCTCAAACAATACAGCCACTGACATGACAATTTCTCCCAGAATGCCATCTTAATCTCCAGCCGACACACAAAAATTATAGGAAGCTGGAGAGAGGGGAAACAATTTGCAGAAATGCTATGTTTATGCAATTCGCTGTATACCATTTTACTGCTGCTGCCTCCTCTAACAAAGTCATTAGGCACACACCAGTGATACATAAATGTAGCTGTATAGATTCCATTAACTAATTCTGCCTGAATTGTAATTGCAGAGCCTGATCCGCCTTGGTGCCCGCTGCCTTATTAAGGCTGGCTGTGGTTGGGGAGAGCTGGGATATTGACGTCCGAGGCAGACACAATCTCAGGCCCACGGGCGAACGGAATATTAAAGTGTGACTATATTCGGCTGTCTATCTTGCACTTCTGCCTCCTCCTCTGCAGCTCTCGCCCCGTCCCGTAGCCAGTAATGAGGAAATAACATCTTCATTAGACATCTGTTTAACTGTATTAGTGGATGAGTCCTGGGGGAACCATTGGTCATGCTGACGATGGGGGTCTGTTGGACTACAATATAACAAATGAGATACTGAAAGAATGGAACAAAAGGTCCAGAGATTAGGCTCTATTTAAGCAGACAAAACTCAAATTGACTTGTGCATTAAAAACACAAAATGAGGGCACTGTCTCTGCCACTTGTAATCATTATTTTTATCTCAAGAAAGGAAATGTTTTAACAAGTAAAGACATCATTTTCTCTGACAATATTTAGAGGGAATCGTGATGTGTGAAAAAGTTGTCTGTACATATGCCCGATATGTATTCAAGACATAACTTAAATTCATAGTTGCTTAATATTAGTATACTTAATATACATCGCTTCAAAGGTCAAACAAAGTCTAAAACAGAGACCCCTCCCGATCGGATTTTCACACAGACCATCTTACAATAAAAACACACACACGACTGAAACCATCACAGCCCATTGTAGAATCAATATGGCCACTGATTATCTATCTTATCGCTTCAGCATCACCAAAATCAAAAAAGTCAGTATAAACGATAAAAAGAATACTTCACCAGAGCCGAGACAGACGGTTCAACACAAGATGTGAACTACTGGAGAGAACCCAAAATCTGGACACTGTCCATCGGGGCTCTCTTTCAGCAAGAGGGATATGTTAGTTGTGCTGTTAGTTGTTTTCAGAAACAACGACATAAGGAGTGATTTGGGAATGGATTATTTGGTGCAGGATTGTAGCTCAGGACGAGGAAGGTTGATTCACTTTACTGTGAATCAGAACTTGGCAGTGTCCCTTTTATAGGTAACTCCAGTTATGTAATCATGTGATCAGACAGACTGCTGATTGTCTGCCTTTTTGGATTGTTTTGCTCTTGCAGCTGTCGTTATGCTAACGTCTGGGTTTTTGCTGTCTCAGGATAATCTTGAGAATGGGAAGAGATTCCTCACAGGTAGCAGAGATTGTCTGCAGCTTTAGCAGATAAACTGAGAAACGAGGGGCACAGAACGCCAAGCTATCGGGATTATCCTGCCATAAAGACAGCCTTCCTCTCAAGAGCCGTGGCGGAGGCCTTTAGCATTCTTAATGCCATATGTGTTTTTCAGGAAACCTCCAAGTGCAATCGATAGCAGTTATCACTACGTCCAGCATCCTCAAAGGCTTGTCAGACCATGGTGTGAAAACATAACAAGACATGCAATTTGGCCATCAAACCACATGATCAAGCCAAGAAAACTGTAATTGACAAATCAAAGGGAAGCTAAGTGCTACATTTAAACTCATGAGAGAGAGAACTGGCTTCCAAGCCTATCAACTTACATTCCCCCACATTAAACACAGCAATCTGGCCCACTCATTTAAATTGATACATCAAAGGCTTGCCATGTTGGGAGTATTCCAGATGAATTTCAAGCTTTTACAATTTACTCTGCTTTCAACTACTTGTATTAAAAGCAATATATTCATCACCCTGAAAATAAAATCACCAAAAATACTTGTTTTGTGCTGTAAGTTGGATAAATAGTGGGCTGTATTTAAAACTGAAACTGTTTATACAATGTTTATATTGTATTGCTTTCATCATGTGTCACACGCACACACACACACACTTAGATTTCACTAATCAGGTGTTATATATTTGTTTAGTTTATTTATAATTGTATAATACGAGAACCTTCAGTGCTAGGAATAAAAGGAGCACTCAGACAGCTGAAATATTAGAGAAAAACACAAACTCTTAATATTTCTTAATATACTTAATCATCTTATTATAAGTAAGATATAGGATAACATCTATGTAAATGTATATATATATATTTAGATGCACGGATACATGTAAACATAATATAGAGACTAAATAACGGAAATACATTACATTAAACAAGCATTTCTTGTTAAAAGCCTATTTTTCCCATTTTTACACGACTTGAACCAGAAGCTCTAATGCCACATATATACGACCTTGTTAGTTCTGGTGAAGCTTGGATTAGTTCTGCTTAATTCACTCTTTTTAATGTGTTGTGATTATCTTTCTGTGTTTGATTTTAATGATTCCTTTCTTGTTTTGCCAAGCACTTTGAGTTGCCCTTGTAAATTAACTGTAATACAAATACACTTGCCTTGACTATGTCCTGTTTTGTATGACCACACATAACTTTAAACTACATTTCAATAACAAAAGATTTATGCTTTATTGTGAGTTGTTTGGGGATAGTATAGAGATAAAACAAACAATCATGTGGTTGTCAACACGATAGCACCCTGAAGATTCTGCATATTCGAATACCCCTGCTCCATGAGAAACAGGAGGCAAAAAGCAACAAAAATAGAAGTCTTCCCTCCAACAAAGCCCCAACATGACTTGAAATCAGTATACGGCTGTTGTATGAAGGTGTGAGGAGCAAGGCAACACACACATACACGTATGTAAAAAGATGAATACTTAACACAGCGGGGTCAGCAGCAGGACAAATTGCAGGGTAGTTGACAACACTTCTATCACAGAGTCTTATAAGGTGAAAGGGTGAGGGCTGAGGATTGAAATGAGACGGAAGCAGAATGTGAGGAAACATCACAAGTCGTGCCATGATGGGACAGACAGCCTGCTGGGCTGTGGGGGTGGGACGGGGGAATGAGGAATGAGGAAATGGGGGTTGTACGACTGGATAATTGTGATATACAGAGAGGCGTCTGCTCACTCCGGGTGGCTGATGAGTAAATAGACAGGGCAGGTACCGGGACAGACGCCGATGCCCGGCTCCTGGCTGAGAATACTAAACAGGGGATCAGGACCGTCACTGTCAGGCCAAAAGATACACCATCAGCACACAAGGATTCATATTGCCCCCTAAAAATTACATGTCTCGATAGTTCTAGTGATCTAGTGTCGTTTCTGCTCTAGATTATTGTCCAGTTCTGAGTATTCTTGAGACAATTCCATCAAAATGGGTTTGTGACCTTTAAAGTAGAGAAAGGTTGTTTTCTCACTGCCACTAGTTAGGAATGTGTAAAATGTCAGATGAACTGAGGGTGAACATGGCACTCTTCTGGCAGTAAGACTTATCTAAGAGTGAATGACTGAGGTGGAATCGGAGCAGCTCAAGACCACTCTGGTGAAGGGCATGGGTGAATATGGCCCATGACTTTACTGCCTCGCTGCTTCTCCACTGTGATTTTCTCATTCAAGAAAAAAAGAAAAGTAAACGAGTGAATTATGGAGTGGCCAAATACAGGGGATAGAAAAAAGCGGATATCAGTCAGTGTCTCTGCACAGAATGAAAACATGCAGGTTCATAGTGGATTTATTAATGAATGGGCCAAGTGTTTGCCCAGTTCACACAGGAGGCCTTTTAAACAATTATGCCACACAACAAAAAGACAAGGGCTTAAGAAATCACCAGGTACATTGTGGAACACATGTAATTTCATAATTTCTTATTGTTTACAGTTGTGCAAGTGGCTTCATAATTAGAACATTGCACATAATAAGAAATATTTCTGTGATTAAATGTTACCAAACAGTGTATTGATGTTCCTGACTTCAATTTGCACTTTAAAAGCACCAAGTGATCAAAGTTTTATGGTTTAATGATCCCTAAATGTGGCCGTGAATGGCCTGGTCACTGGCAAACGCAAAAGTTTGTAATTATCATCATAAACTCAACATCATAAGCTATTTTACAATACTATGTGAGAGTCTCTACAATGTACTACCAAACCACTCAGAAAGGCCCCGTTCCGACCGGGATTCAAACCCAGGACCTTCTTTCTGAAAAGTGTGAGTACTATCTACTCAGCCACTGTAGCGCACTGTGAGAATTGGATATTTCAGATATCTCTAATATCTGGTGGGCACTGGGGATGTGTCTCTGGTGAAATCCTGGTTTATAGTGCATTTCTCCGACTGTTATTAATATAATGAACAAGTATTGTAATACGTTTGAGCTTTATATTATAGTAAAAATGATAATTCATATCATTTGAATCATGACTTTATACTACAAACTTGTCTGTCCACTGCAAGACCAATCCATCTAATTTGCATTGACGTCACTGCTTTGGATGTAAGTAACTATAAAATATTTGATTACTTTTATGGTACTACTGCACTCACAGACTTGGCCAGTTCTTACCTGCACACAGTAAGACAGAGGACACCACTGGCCAGCGCCCCCAGCAGGCTGCTCATCAGATTGACGCTGTGGGCAGGTGACAGCCACGGCAGAAGGCGAATAGACAGCCAAGATAGGAGAGTGAAGACTGGGTATCCTGGTGGATGAGCAACCTACACAGACAACACAAACAACCAGATTTATTTAATCACCACAAAAGGGCAGATTATCAATGTTCAAACTTTTCTGTCTGAAAAACCTGATCTAACAAAAATAAACAAAAACTTGTGATAGAACTGTTTTGAGTTATATGGATTAGGTCATTCTAATATAATAAGTAAATGAGTTTAATAAGATTATTTACTATTTACAATAACCTTGTTTTAACTTTTACTTCTAAAAGGTTGTTCTAAAGTTACTTACAGGATAGTAGTAGTCAATAGGTAAAAACACAATTGGAACCCTTTTGTAATCAATAATAATAAAAAATAATAATAATCATCATCAGTGAGGGGCGTCCCGGATTGGCACGAGCCCCCGCCCTGGGTCTCGCCCAGCATCATGAAGCTTCATCCCGCTTCATCATAAACATATTCTATTGTTGTGGACCTTGTGAGAGAATGAGGCTAAAGTATAAAGACTGGTATTGAGTTGAAAAATCTGGATTGTACATGTTAGTTATTAGGAATATGCATATTTATAATGAATTATTTTGATCCAAAATTAGTTAAATGCTTTTCTGAAAACAGTTTTCCGATGCAATTTATTCAAAGTAGATTGGTTAGGAGATGGTTAGTTAGGATAGTATAGTATAGAATCGTTTTTTCAGAGTAACATAATTTAAGTTAAGTTAAGTTCAGTACACAGCATAGAAAGTCCAGAGACTTTAAGAAAGAGTAATAGTAGTCAGAAGTCAGATTACCTTTATACAGTAATGTGACAAGCAATGGTGTGTGTCGGGCCATTGTAACTCAGATTATGAAGAAGCATTTCTCGAACATCAAAGTGTTCTTGTACTTTTGCATTGGCCTCTTCCCAAGGACAGTGTAGATCCCCAGAGTCCACACAGAGCAGAGCACCAGCCTCAGCCCCAAACCACCTCGGAGCTCAGTGGCAGTCGCCTGGGGGAGCTCAGCAATCACAGCAATTAGCCGCTAAGTCTCCTTGTGCAGATAAGCGCTCAGTCATTAAACACAGGCTCATTCTCTGCTCTGATAAGATGAACCAGAGGAAGAAGGCCGCTCTTCAAATAACACTGAGCAGAAAGGTGAGAGCAGGACTGCACTGGTCACCTCCACACACAGTGTGTCAGGGACATTGTGGGTGGAACAAATCAGTCCATAAAAAGAAATAACCTATATGAATCAAAATAAAACCTAAATCCATCCAAACCCAGGTGAGCAGTGTGCTGCACAGAGCCACACAGCAGCACAGTGCTAAGCAGCAGAGCCACAGACTGGAGAAGACTGGAGCTTTGGAGGTCTGGGTCCAGAGAGGGCACCAGGCCCTGGGGAGGCCTGAGAGGAGACAGACAGGCCACACGGACTGCAGCACTAACGACAGGATTACTGGCATAGTGACACCGACACAGGCTCCCTAAAAGGATCACAGCAGCGTAATAAACTTTATTAAATAATAAAACTTATTATAACTGGTAACCCGATTTACTTCATTCTTTGCGGCTTACACACACAAAAAGAGGGGTGGATATAATAAGCCTTATACCGTACATAAGGCAAAGCCTACAAAAGCCATCGCCTCACCATTGATTTTAATTGGATTTGAAAAACGGGTTGCAAATTATAGCATTCTCTACTTGCAACTTACTAAAATAAGTGTATGGAAAAGAGGGGGAAACCTGTGGACTGAAAGTAAATTAATCTGCTTCTGCCCATGCTTAATTAAACTTCCTTAATGCGTATAAGAGTTAATGAGTGAATTGATTAAACAATACCGCTAATACTTACCCCCAGCTCACAAGCCGTAGTGATCAGCTCTCCTGTGGAACAGAATAGGGAGGAAATTAATGTAAACCCAATCATTATATTAAGAGACAAGACTGCTCCCAAAGTTTTCCCAAATCAAATACTTGCACTGGGGTTTTGCATTAATTTGCCAGGATCAAAACCTGCAAATCTTCCCAGTGTGACATTTCCTAAGCGGCATGCTCATTCTCTTCATCTTTCCCTCTCCCCAGACGCCTCCCTCTTTTCATTGCACACACACACACATACACACTAAACATTAGGCAGGCTGCCTCTTCTATGCTCTGTCACACAAAGACACACATATGCTGATGTGAGAATAATGCGTGCAGTCCCATGCACTGCTCCCACACTCACTGTCTCGATGTCTCCTCCAGTCCTTTGGGCCCAACAGAAAGGATGCTGCTGACACTCACAGAATTAAAATATAGCAGGTTGCACATTTATGACGCGCTCAGTGTGAGGTGCAGCAAAGACTGAAGAGAACAGCCCTAAAAGCTATTTGTGGAGCTTTAATGGATTTGGGCACAAACCCATTTGTGCCAGAATACATCCAGAGCGTTTCAAATTACTCTGATTTCTCACCCAATGTTTGTCTCTCCCACTCATGAAAATTGAAATTTTGTTCAGATTAAATGACATTGATAATGTTCAAATACAGCACAGCTCCCTCTCCTGGTTATAGAGAAAAAACATACTAAGATCATGACCAAGTAAAATGTTGCTTGTAGCTTATGCCATGTTAAACAAACAAACTATTGTCCTTATCAAAAATGCATTTTGAAAAGACGACTGGTGGTGCCTTGTCGAGGCTGCACTTGTGTGTGAAGTTTAATGGGGCATGAATGCAGAGCTCCTCCACCTGTGCGACTTAAGCTTTTTACAGCTGCCATCACTTTACATCACACTTTCTCATCCGGCCTCCTCGTCTCACTCATTTTCCCTTCAGTAATGGCACACTTAGCTCAAAGCCCAGCAGCTCCAGCATACAGCAAGCCAACTGCCATCGCAGAACCACAGAGAGGCATTTCTGCTGCCCTAATACCAAAAGAGAAAATATTGAGTCGACGGGGAAGCTGCACGGGTGCCAAGGCTCTTTGTGATAGAGGAGCATGGGCACCCACACCAGTCTGCCATAATCCCCGTCATTTCCACACTCACATTCCTAGACAACAGCGTCCCCGCAGGGCTGCGCTCCAGCCCCTCCAGGGCACGGCACACCTAAAGAGATTAGGACACAGAGACGGAGACCTGGAGAATTCCAGGGGTGTTCAGCTGGCACTATCAGAGCGGGCATCCTGCACCATCCCTAAACGCTGTGGAGAAGGGGCTGGCCGCGCTTTCAAAGCAGCGTTCAGTCGACAGCTGCAGCAGCAGGGCCACTTGTCCTCTTCACTGCTTCTCTATCAGTCCGAGCTTTCATGTGCTTTCACTGCCAATGTGCATTCCCTTTTGTAGCTCAACTGCCAGAGCAGCACAAACCTAACAGGCAGAGGCTTCATGCTATCACTTCTAAACATAGTTTGTAATTGTGAAAAGCTTGAACAGAAACCACTGCATTACAAGAATGTTGGAAGGCACTGGACAAATTACTTATTACTGTTATGAAACATAGGCTTACAACTGTGGAAAAAGTAAAAGTTAAGAAGAGACGCAGCATGTGAATGAGAAAATGTTTTACTTTTAAACTTTTTTCAAACTTGAGCTATAAATGGGAGACAGCTGTCTGAGAAAATACAGGGTAGATATTGGGTAAAATAATCACTAACTAATAAAGCAAATTATTATCGTCCGACAATTTAGGACCTTGGTTTTCCTATTGACTATGACATGCTCAATAAACGTATTCATTCAGTATTCCACTGCAAAAAAGTCAGGAGCCCAACGTAGTGCCTAAATCTCTCATTTCTCATTTCCACAATGAATGGACTACTGAAACAGTTGCTTAATTGCATGGATGTATGATAGTTTTGAAAGGAGGCTTCCCATGTCATTGTTCATTCACTCTATGCACAGTGGTGATAAACTTTTACTGTAGCCACAGCTGCCCTGGGGCACTTTGACAGAATCGAGGCAACCAGTATGTGTCTCCGGCCCCTGAACACCACCAATCACACACACACACACACTAGACTCACTCTAGTCAATGTGGGCGAAGTGTCTTGGACACAACAACAGTTTGGCCATTTACAGCCGCAGCCGTCCCCAGTACATATTCAAACAGAAGACGGGGTTGGGGGGGTTGAAAGACAACACTTTTATCCATCAATTTATTTCTGTAATCTAACTTAAAATGTGAAACCAATAACTGATATAGACTCATTACATGCACAGTGACATATGTCAAGCCTTTGTTTGTTATGATTGTGATAATTATGGCTCACAATTAGGGTTGCCAACCGTCCCTTGAACTACAGAATTGTCCCGTATTTTGGAGAAATGATGTGCGTCCTGGCCTGAATCGTTAAGGGACACTTTTGTCCCGTATTTAATTGCCTTAAATGCATCCCTCACTCACTGCATATCACACGCACAACAAACACACACACACACACACATAGTAATCAAAGGGGGGCGTAGGCTTGATCACATCCATGGGCTTAATGTTGACAAGCGCCAGTGTGGGCTGCAGCATCATCGAGGCCGAGGCTCGAGTGTCAGAATGTTTGACAGTCTCAGAATCAGTGAGACCATCCCGTTTAACCCCCGCGTGTGAACTGCAATTGCTACCCAGCAAACTGTGCTTTTTTCCGCCGTGTGTTGACCACTAAGTCAAGAGCAAATCAGATCCAACTCAGTCCTTCATCCCTGAAGCATCACCCGAGGCACATGGTGGAATGAGTTCTGACTTTCTTCATTTGTTCATTTAAATGAGTTTTGGTATGTTTATGCTACAAACAATACAGGCCTATAAAATCCCAAAATGGCATATGTAATTGTTGTTTGGTTGTTAGCAGGCAGGCAGTCACTTATTCACAATGTAAAGTCACTCACATTTCTTGTTATTAAGAAATAATACATTCTTGTTAGGCTATGGTCAAACTTCTAAAATATATATTCAATTCATAGAAAAGTCAAAGAAAATATTTTAATAAGAAAAAGTCCTTACCCTGCGAAAGAGTTGCAACTCTCAAAAAGCGCAGTGTGAAAACTGGAGGGTTTATTTCATTTCATTTTTGACTACGGATTTGTTTTATTTATATGTAGTCAAATTACATTTCAAAAACTGTGAAAAAATAATTCCATGATTTGTGTGTAGATGGAAGTTAGGATAACAACAAAGTGCTCAACGCCTAATTTTTCTGTTCTCAAGTTGGCAACCCAACTCACAATCCATACATTTGTCAAAATAATCTAACAATCTTTTTAGTTTTATGTGGGTTTTTTATAAGCTGCCATTACACTTTATTGCAAATATAATTTCCCTATAATTACCCTCAGGCCCAAAGGCCAATCAATGCTCGACCAACTGAGCCACTGTCGCTCCTTTCATTCCAAATATATATTTTTTACACATTGCCATTCTGCACAATGAACAGCGCTATCTGAGTCATAAAACCAATTCACATCATGTTTTAATCTGTGTGTGGTTCAACAACACGATGAATTGATTACTAAATGAGTTGTTATGAACTATTATAATCATTGATTAGTTGTGATTAATCGATTAACTTGTTAAAGCCTGTGCAGATGATGTTGCACCTCCATCAAGTTATCAGAGAGTCATCACAACGTATAACACATCATAAGCTTATTACTCATGTGTGTAAGTGTTATAAGCTGTGATGGTGTAGCCGTGGCGGAGCAGGACCACGGACAGCACCAGCTCTATTCTGGACTTACACTCAGTCACACACACATCATAGACTGTAAACACACACACACTCATTAATTCACTCATTCGCCGGACACAGTACTGACCTGAGTCTCCCCCGGGCACGCTCCTCTGGACACAGGGCACATACAGGGCAGCCACACATGCTGCAGTAGCCCCAGACAGGACCCAGCTGCTCATCTGCTCCCAGCTCATCCCTGTAACAGTTTATTGGAGTCTGAGCTAGCTTGTAGCAGGCTAACGTGTGGAGCAGATGCACCTACCTTTGGCTTTCGAACAAGGAAAATACGAGAAACGCAGTCAGATAGAGACGAGAGCTTAAGTTCTTCTACATAGTAATTGTTTGTTGTCTGTATTTTTAACCCACGCTATACTGAGATACAGTGGTTTACAGACGAAGCGGGGAAGTTTCCATTTGTACGGAAGCGGCGAACCGCCTGCGTAGCGCTTCTATTCACAAAGGAGCTACGCCACTGACGTACGCCTCGGTGCAACAAGGAGCCGCAACATTTGTTAAAGCTGGGGTACCTTTTTTTGTAAAATACATTTTGGTAAATACATTTAGTTTTCACCATCCAACCTCTGGTGTTTTGACAAAGGACTGTAAGGTTTGGACCGCAAATGCCTTGATATTTGTTTACTCTTCATAATGTTTATCCCAACAGAAAGAGTCATGTTTAAGTAAAACGTGAGCAAATCAGACCACAACGTGCTGTCTTAATATTGCTAAAATACATGTTACAGAAATCCGCATTAGTCACCATTTGACGCTTTGGACAGAGAGCTGATTAGCGGGTAAAGGTTTTTTTTTGTATTTATTTTTGTGGTTTTAAGGTTATGTAGTCCAGCTTTTAGATATTACAAAAGTAAATACAGACAATAGTTGCACACAAACCACTTGCGCAGCTGGAGAATGCATTTTGTCTCAGGACATCCATATTTTGCCCATGTTTTAAAGAGAAATTAACCATCATTTTAAAAATATGAATAAAGATGATAGTGGTTGGTCACAAATGTATAAAATGTGTCTTTAAAAGACAGTTGTTTTGACAATTAATATTCCTCATAAATTACATCCTGATGGTGGTGTGTATAGCTGCAGGGCCTCACTTTCTTTCTAACTTCATAAAATATATTTCATACATTCAACCTATACTTTCAACTTATTTTTTCCATGAGTTAAGTGGTAATTTGGCTTTTGATAATGCTGTTACTACAAATTGTGAGTGCCCAAATCTCTAAATGTCTCACAAGTGGCTGTATTGCTTAGGTCAGGGGGTTACTGTAATAAGGAAATTGCCCTATTGAACTGATAATAATCCCTGGCCATCATAAATGAGTCTGATCCCTTGGTAAATTGAGCCCTTGGTAGGGTGGAGTGGTGTCAGCACCTAGCCCACACTGATGGCTGGCTAATCCTCGCTTCCATTCTCACACAGCCTTCCTGTCTAATCAGTCCGAAGCACACACGTTTCACTCTCCTTCAGCACACCCACACCCAGTGCCCATCATTTCTTACAATTGGGCCCTGGTCTAGTCTGACACCTCACTACTCAGCTTTGTTTGGCTTTCCTGTAGGTTGCAACACTGGCAACAGGGTGATGAAGAGTGAAAAGACGAAACCGAAGGGAGGATGTCCTTAAAAAGGGTAGGTGGGACTCAATACAAAAGCATATGCACAATTGTTTACCAAAGTTTCTAGCAATACATTTACAGGTTTGTATGGGGATCACTGGAGCAACTAGGATTAACCACCCCCAGCTTTTCTCTGTATCCCAGGTCCACAAAATGTGTTTTACTGACAGCTTGTCCAAACCGAGGAATTACCCACTTGGCTTGAGCGCCTAGCTCCATATGCTGCCTGCTTATTAACAAACATTAGTCCAGGGTAATAGCAGAGCTGGTATTAAATTCATTATCTCTCCAGATTGCATGAGAATTGCTGTATTCTGTGCATGTGCCAAAGTGCGTGATTAGAGAGTTCTAATGTTGCAGCTCGGGGGATTTGGAGCATAAGATAAGAAAGGCATTAATGGGAAATTGCATGGTCCGGTAGACAGAAAAGTCTTTGAATTATTAATTTTTATTTTGCCCATGAGAGTGAAATCAATGTCAAACTTCTTCATACATATTTTAATTGCAACATAAATCTGAGCAGGCAAGTTATAAGAGGAAGTAATGTAACTGGTTGTTGGATTCCCACTAACAGAATTCACCTGAATCTATACACTAGCACTTAATTTATATTGTTTGCCATATTCTGGAACATATATAGATAGATTACTATGTCCACGGATGTTAGTAATTGTGCTCTAAGAAATAAATACAAGTCAAAAATAGAAATGGTATACCAAAAAGCTTCATAGTTATGTTATTCTATCAATGACACTTGGGAATCATTATCATCATCCTTTATTCGTCCCACAGTGGGAAAATGTCAGTGTTGCATCACCAGTAACAAAACAGGAGGAATGAGGAGCACACAGCACAACATAAATTAACTACAGCTCTATACTAAATTAGAATAAAATCTCTAACTTTCCCTAAATAAAGAATCAAGTCTAACATCTCCAAATGTAGCGTAATGAAGAAGCAAGAATTTAGTATAGCATCTCTGACTTTAGCACAATAAAGAAGT
>JAPMNZ010947704.1:0-34306 GCA_029875035.1 Pomatoschistus microps | reverse complement strand
ACGACAGATGTGCATTCATGCTGGCTGACAATAGCCCCATCGCATAATAAAATGTGTTTTTGTTCCTTTAGAAGTTCTTAATGATTTGAAAATAGTTACATTACAAGATAGTTATAGTTTAAGTTAGTAAACAAAAAGAGGAAGTATTCGTAAACTATGCCAGTGTGACCACAAATATAAGTTTGTTGATCAAAATGGCAGGATTTATAATTAAAAACGGTAAAAACAAAGACAAACATAATTTTACATTTAGAGTTTAGTTCATATATGCATCAAACAATGATTGATAGTTAGTCGCATAATTAATTGTTTCTGAAACAAAAAAAAACCTGTAGCAGTGTTAAGTATAAATCAAGAGCTATAGAAGTGAGGCAGTCAATCTCCACCATCCATGCCTTGGAACCAGATTTTTACCCAGCAAAATGAGTGAACTATCGGCAATCCACTGTGGTCTCCCATTTCAACTCCAACCAAGACCTACCTTGCTTAGCTCATGCACTCTCATTTGCATAAGGCATTTTTTGCTTGTGGCAATATCTATTAATTTCAGTAATTGTATTTGACTTTGAGCACAAAATGAAACATGAGAAACAAAACACTTCCACAAAACACTGCAAATGGTTAGGACCAGGCTGTTAACAGTGGAGACAGTTATATACAAAGACTAGTTTTTACCACTTTCCCAATGTCACATAATAGCTCACAAAGTTGTTATATTTCCAGTTTGAGTGTGTAAATCCACTCGGCATCTGGACACCTCCTCTATTAAAAAACATGACAGACTTTGGGTGTTTTTTTACAGGCATTTTGTACTGGAGTGTTTACCCTGTGCTGATGGGCAAACAGCCAACTGATTCTCCCCCCAAAGTGCTCATTTGTGCCACTCCGGTGTGCACAACGCTATAATTACCTGCAAAACGTAAACTGGAAGCTATGTCTGACAAAGACACTGAAAAACTGTCGTAAAAGTGTGCAGTTGTGGCGAGTCTTACAAGACATATTAATGACATGTTTAAAGGCGTACGACACGTTTCCATTTGTATCGCCGGGAAAAAAAGAATCTTGGGCAAAACACCTGGTGGCCCTAAGTGCTTTGGGTCTCAGCAGTGAAGAGCAGCTACCAGTCACAGCACTGTCACAACGCTCACTTTTGTCCATTTAATATGCAGGAGTCCATGAAAACTGGCTTGTCATTTCTTGATTGTAATTATGAGGCAACTTAATGAGCTTCCAAAGACAGGATTCAAGGCTCTTTAGCTGCTAAATTAACTAAAACAATAAAAAAGCAATCTGTTAAAAAACATATCATTCAAATCAGAGAGCTTTTAGCGCACTGTTCTGTTCCAGTTAATGCATCACAGTGAAAGTAGTAATGAAAACATGAAAGACGCATTCATAATAAGCCTCATAAAGGATCTGTCCGTGATCTCTTGAATAACTCTCCTACAAACTTTAGAGACTTTCACTGTTCAAACAGAAAAAGGCCAGATTCCACATTCACAGGGGGCTCCATACAAGGATCGTAATGTACCGGTCCATGGCAAAGACAGGGTGGGATGTATATCCGAGTTCACATGTGACATATATGCGTTCACACAGGTTTCATTGCACCAGCCTCAGAAGTCTGATGACATGTGCCACTCACACGCCACACACACACAGGGAACAGCACCACACGTACACACACAGGGAACAACACCACACACACACACACACACACACACACACACACACACACAAAGGGAACAGTGCCCGTGACTGACGTGTATCAAGAGAGAAGCCGTTCAAACACTGTCAAATCACGTTTGCAAACGTAACTGCTGCTCAGCGCGTATTAACAGCTCAAAAGAAATAACATTTAATTTGTCATTTGCATTTTTAATTTTCCAACTTACGGCCATACCATGGCGGAAGTTTAAACTTCTTGGTCATGAATCACAAAAGCATCATGAATCGAACCAAAAGCAAGCAAGTTATATTTATATTTATATAGCGCCTTTCACAGACCAGAGTCACAAAGCGCTTTTACAAATTGTTGTAGGCATTTGTCTCTGACTCCACACAAAGATGGGAACAAGGTCCCCATACAGGAGGCGCATGCCAGACCTATTGTACATGTTTTTAGTGGTAGGGGAAACTGGAGCACCCGGAGGAAACCTACACAGACATGGAGAGAACTTGCAAACTCCAAGTTCCAACCAGGATTTGAACCCAGGAAGAATGCTGAGAATTCACTCAGCTGCCCAACATCAAATAGATTCAGAAAATATTCCAATTAATATTGGCCTTTTATTTAAACTTTTTTGACATCAGAAAGATTTGTGAGATGTTTGTGCTGAGAAGTTGAAAAATATGTCAATATATGTCAAACTAGGAATTTCAATAACGACATCCCACAAGAACTTACATTTAAACTACATTATTTTTTGTAAATGCTGATTCAATAAATAAACATGTTTTCTAATCTTGTATTGTTTATCAGTTACAATGTAGGAGTTTTCGCCCTAGTGTGAACTAAAAAGGACAAATGACAAAATAAATATTAAGCAAATATGGAGCCGTTCATTTTGCCATTCTCACTCCAACCAACTTTTATGGGCCTGAAAATCTCACTTGCCCAGCAGCTCCTTACTGATGTGTTTTACAGACTAATAATGGGTACCTTTCCACTACAATTATAATCTTGGCTCTTTATATTTAACCAAATGTGTAGCCATACCTTGTAAGAGTACAGTAGCCATAAAGGTTCGAGTTTTCTGTTAATCTATTCTGAGAGTACGTTGTCTCTTTTTAAAACAAACCCGTATTTATGTCATTTTCTGGAGAAACTAGTCTGGGCACCTGCTGTCTTTTCGTTGAGATCCGCATTATTTTGAAAGCCTTATCTCACATACAGTACATGCCCTATAATCACACAGCTGCGAATGCCAGGGACTGAAAACTTGTTTAAATCGAGCATACAACATGTTCTGAATACTCAACGTTACAAGGACAACCATGGAAAATGTATTCATGTTTTGAACCTGATTAGACTATATGTGCACATGACTCAAAACTGTGAAGGCAGATTCACTCTGTTAAATAACAGGAACTAAAGACAACAATTTGCACGTTTAATAACAAAAGGTAGGATAATAGTGAAATAAGAATTGTCTAACTTAATGACACAACCGATTGTCACACCACATGTCCATGTGTCTGATGTTTAGACGATCTGAAGACTTAAACATAAAAGGTCATATTATCTGAACAACCAGTTTGGCCATTGATATCCATACATGGTTTAAGTTTGGCAAAACACTTGTGTTTTTCTCACACTCACAGATCTACAAAACATTTTGCAATATTATCAGACTTGGAATCAAACCAAACTCATCTTTGGCTTCATTTAAATGCAAGATTAAATATCCTTATTTTCCCTTCTTCATATCAGAACTCTCGGTCCAGAAAGCCACAAGAATCTGTCAAAAAACAAAAAGCCTGTTGGGACGAGCACACACAAAGCGAGCGGAGGATCTGGCATGGCCTTTGCAAAGTCATAAAAATATTTTCCCTTTTATTTAATGTGGCCCATAATTCATTGCCAGGAAAAGCTAATCAATAGCACCTTAATGAAAACTTGAGCCATATTTTATTTTGCCGCAGAGAAGCCCCAGATCAGCATTTGTTGCCTTGTTACGCGCCGCTTTTCACCCCTGGGCTGTTCCACAGATGTGCATCACATTTGCAGATACCTTAAATATTTGCTTGCTTCAACCGCATTTGCTTTCTCTAAACACCACAGAGTCAGAGCAAATTTCTGATGACGCCAGCAATAAAAGCATCGTAGTTATCTGTGTGTGGTGTCCCCGGCATGACCCAGGCTAAAAACAGGCCTACAGATGTCCATAAATATTGACAAACACATGTTTTAATCTTTCCACAAGCACACTGGATATATAGCGTTCCCTTAGGTTCAGACTAATGTCACAACAAGATTGTCTCATTCAAGAGTATATAAAAGATATCATAAAAACCAGAGGATACTATTATTTTTATTCACTTAAAACATGTAAATAAAACCACAATTGGAGTGAACAACATGACTGCCATTGAAAGGGAAAATTCAATAACACTATGTTTTATTGAGTCTGATGGTTTCTACAGTGGACAGTGATGGTACTGCAGTTAAAAAGCCAGAGATGAAAGACATATGCACATTGTCTTAAAAATGTGTCTTAATAGTGTAATATACATCTTGAGCCCCATGTCTAGTCCCAACTCTCGTGTCCAGAGTTGGGACTAGACATGGGGGGGCAGAGTTCCAAGCCTATGCACCATGAATCTGGAACAGTCTTCCCGAAGTTGTGAGACAGGCTACTACCCTAGCAATAGTCAAGTCCAGGCTGAAAACGATTCTTTTTAGCGATGCCTACGACTGATCATCAGGCAACAGATCACACTTTTACTATTGATGAATACATATTTATATATTTATTTATTTACTAAAATGTCCTTTGTATTTGTTTTTACAGTGTGTTTTTAAATTGGTTTTAAATGTGCATTCTGTATGAACTGTGCTATATAAATAAAAGTTGATTGATTGATTGATATATGTATTCAAAGCATTATATAGAATATATAACTTCACAACAACATGAAGAATGACATGGGAAAGGTTTTGCAGCATCACAAAAACATTTAGTAACACATTTATATCCTTTATTTCAATCCAAAAAGTTATCAATGTGCGCTGAATAACAAAACAATAAGGACACCATTACTATACTTCAAAAGTGACACAAAATAAATTACACTCATCTCAGCGCTGTTGGAATGAACAACTCTCATCCCCTTGTTAGTTTTTTTATCAGATCAAAACGTCATTCTAGCTGGAAGAAGTTCTGAAATAACAGAGATTTTTAATGTGGACAGAGATGCAGGACACTAATTGTTTTGCCGTGATCTTCGTCAGTGTGGTGTATGCCTCAGTTATAGTCAACTATCTGTGAACGCGCAGTACAATTACAAGAGAAAAGGTCATTTTTCATGCTCCGAGAGGCATCCTAATGAACTGGGGGCCACCTCTTTAACACCACAAAGTTAGCGAAGCAGCCGCAGACACCTCTTGGCTTTGGCTGAGACTGGGCTGAGGTGTCTTCTGTTTTGACAATTGAACCGGGAGCAATGACTCTCAGCCTTAAAGGAAACTTGTTTAATGCCCGCTTTGAGAGTAAACACTTATTCATCATAAAAATAATAATGCCTCAAAGGTCAGGCCATAAAACACAATATCTGCCCTCTTTCTAGTGCATCACACATTAGTTATTGATAATGCTATGCAGATCTGGCAGAATGGCACAGGCCTGCGCTGGAGATGTATGCAGTGAACGGAGCGCGGCGATGAGCGGAGGTGGGATGCATGAACTTAGCGGGTCGCGGAGTGAAGTAGATTGTGGGGAATATACGGTTTTGATTTGGTTATTATTTGAGGTAAAGTTTATGTGTTTTCAATCTGGATGCAAAAACTTTAGCTAATAAAATGATAGCGCTCAGTTTTTGATGCATTGGCTTTGAAGCTGGTAACAGTATTTGGTCAACAACAATAACATTACATACTCGGACAATTAGAATATTGTTTAAAAGTCAATTTATTTCTATAATTCAACTTACAATGTAAAACTAATATATGACAGACTCATTACATGCAGAGTGAGATATGTCAAGCCTTTATTTGTTATAATATAAATTGGCTCAGACACTGTACAAACCCCTAATAAAACATTATAACAAACAAAAGCTTGGCATAAGTCACTTTGCATGTAATGAGTCTATATCATATATTGGTTTCACATTTAAAGATGAACAATATGCAAATCTTTCACCTAGTTTCATTTGTATACAATTGATTGATTATTAAACTTTTCATCTACAGCTGCAACATTGAATCTGCTAATTGTACAAAGTCAACTAATGTAAATAATCTTAATTATATTTTGATAATTGCAATCGTTAACTAGGCACAGACGTGAAAACACAAACCAAATGCACAATGGCTTTTGAGCATACTTTTTAAACAGATGCAATTTTATCACTATCACATTTTGTTAGTAACTAGCATAGACACAATGCTTCAACCTTTACTTGTGAATAAATGCATTAAAAAAAGTCAGTATATGAAAGACATGATCATTTAGCTCATTTATTGACAAAAACTAGTTTGCCAGTTCAGTCAGTTCACCTTGTACATAACAGTCATTGTTCATAAATGTAGACATTCTGGTTATTCTTTAGAGGAAGATGTGAGTTATAAGAACAGTTCAAAGGCAGGAAGCAAATCTTGAGATCCTCTTTCTTCATATATAAAAAATGTTGATAGTCTGATGAGATTTGGATAGTGCAAGCACGCAGTGTGAGTGAGTACGCATGCAGGTTTGGAAGATGCTGAGGTGAGATAATTCTACGCTGTCCTTATCGATAAAGAAATCTCTTGTTCAAAAGCGCGAGAAGCATCGTCGTAAAAAGGCCTCCTAATTCCATCTAGAATTACAGTAGAGTACACAAAGCTGTCCGCCGGCTACACGTCTTTTGCTTGTATTTGCGTTGTCAGCCTGCGGTGAGGGGGTGGAGACCTGCCAAGTGCGCTGCCCTGGGACGCAGCCATGACAGCTGACGACTTGGGCCGACCGTGTTCCAACCTCCAAGATCCCACATCAACTAGCTCCTAATCACACAGCTAATATGGCCCTAATGGTAAAATCCAGACTACTGCCCAAGTGTTTCATGTTCAAAGGGGCTTGTCATTTGGTTCGCCTTCATGCAACACTAAGGCTTCCATCTCTCACTGATTATTGCAATGCGGAATTAAACTCCCCAAACACAAAAGAAGCAGCGCGGCTCTGGCTGTCAGAATTAACTAGTGAAAGTGACCCCGGCCTATATGCGCCGAAAGAAGGGGAATCACATTCAATTAGTGCAACAGAAGTATTCTATCAGACACGCGCTCACTGTTGATTAATAAAGATACGGTTGAGCATACTGGGTATCGGCAAGTCCCAGTTCAGTCTTTACATTCTCACTAACAATCTGCACGTTTACAGGGAAAGTTTGGACCAGACGCTAATGACGGCGATCTTGACACTGGCATCAAAGTCACTGGTTTCAGTCACTGAGAACTGACTAGACAACGAAGCATGTGAATTTCTCCCCCCTTTTTTTTTTACTGTATTGTATAATCCACAATCATCAGCACAACTTTAGGACGGCAACTTTAAAACTCACTTGTTAGACTTTTAATGCATGATGTTGCCATTGGATTTTCTTTTACGTTGTATTATTTTATGTATGCCATAATAATTGTTCCTTAGCATATTTTTGTAGAGCACTTCCGGGAAGTGTCAACTGTTTTAGATACTGTATGTGCATTAAAAATAAACTGGCCCTTTATCAACAATTAATTGATTAAGCGCAACTAAGTTTCAATAAATATTTTAGTCATCAATTAATCGTTTCTGTTCTCTACACAACCTCCAACACACGAATTTGCTCAGAGAAGCGATCCATTTACTTTAGTTTGTTCTTGGTCTGTCAAACACCCCGCACAAAATCCTTAATCTATCAAAAGAAATAATTCTTTTTTTTTTTTTTATCTGCCTTGCACACATACATTTCTCCTAAATTATTTATTTACAGTGGCTTGACAGTGGCTCAGTTGGTAGAGCATTGGCCTTTGAGCCTGAAGGTTGTGGGTTCAAGCCCACCATGAGACCTACTTCACAACTCCCACTGATGTTGCTCTCGTTGTGTCCTTGGGCAAGACACTTAACCCCACTAAGCCTGAAGCCCCCACTGAAAGATCAAGGTTCCTATGGACTCACCACCTGCAGGAGGATCAGTGAGGGGCTGGTGCTCAGCTCTGACTGCCACCCCCTGACCCAGAAATGAATTAAGGGAAAGAAAATGGATGGATGGAAAAACAAATTTAGATAGTGTGTCTCTCAATGTGCAATCCAAGAGCGACTTCACACAACAAAGTGCTATATAAAACCTATACAAACTTACGCTATTAAAAACATCAGCTCTCTAAGACGCACATCAAGACGAGACAGGGCCTTTACAAACTGTGGCCAAGCTTTAGTTTGATAGCAAAATGTAAAAGACATAAAATGCTTCTCCCCTCATGTGCATAGATATCCTCACAGTCTCTGCAGTTAGTCCCGTCCAGAACAGTTAGTCTTTCCCCCTCAGCTCCCTCTGTGTTTACGCCCATTCCGCAGGCCATTTGTTTGCTGCTCCTCCTTGCCCCACAGCACCATGCATAATGCAGGGAGGAAAATGTTAACAGTGGCAAATAAAATCGGCAAGGTGCCCCCACAAATCAGGGCAGTTTAGGAGCACGTTTAATCATCCATGCATTGGGGACAACGCATTGCAATTAATTGTGGCATTTCAAAGAAGATCAAGACCTCATTTTTGCAAGGCTTCCCTGTTACAGTCTACCTTAGCATCTCCATATTTTGGCACCATTATGTTCATGGGAAGATGAGACGGTAGCGATCTTGTAGCAAGTTACTCGGAATTGCATCAACAAAGCCCACCCAAAAAACAGAAAAAGGCATTGTTTAAAGACTGTCTCCTATGTATACACACCGCAAGTAATCCACTTTAGATCTTGCTTTTCAGCTGCTTATTCCAAAACAAACAAGTTACGGTGCCATATGGAGGTGTCAGGAAAATAAATAATTTAGGAGAAATGCATGTGTGCAAGGCAGATGAGCAACTGCAGGGATAGTACTTTAGAGTAATGCACTAAAATTAGTCAAACTAAAACTAAACAATAGACATCCTAATGTTGTTGTTAACATAATAAACATTTTATAGGGCAAAATAGATAAATATTCATAATCAGAATAACTGTCATTGTGCTAGTGCTGTTATGGTTAGCACGCATTTGCAGAAGCAGTAGTCCAATAAAAAACAGCATACTTAATAAAAATCCAATGTTGAAAGACAAGGCCCCAGAATGTAAAACTTTTACTACCCAGATCTCTATCACAAAGAGATTTAAGTGGATTGAGAATGGCTGTGGACTCTGGATGTGGGACTGGCATGTGTCTGTGGACATCAGGACAGTATTTTGTGCAGATAGGATCTGCAGTGCCTTTCAGCACTTCCTGCATGCGAGACAGTCTAATCTAATGAAGCGGGGCTTTGGAGAGGGCATTTCTGTTCAGGCTTTTAGCCCACTGCCAACTCGTCTACTCCACATCTGACTGCAGTCAAAATCCACTTGTTATTTTTATTTCCACGGCCTTCTCCCTGAGGTGCTGTGTGCGTGGCTCCAGTCATCACTGCTCAAGTCTTTAGATCCGGAGGAGACACACACAAACACGCGCTGGTGGCAAGGTTATATCCAGTCAGAAAGGGGCACTCATCCTCTGCCCACCCCAGGGAACAGTCACCCAGGCTGGGGAGAGAGTGAGCAGAGATGGGCCATGATGCTGACATGGCAGCCGTCACGTCACACTAAGCAGCAGCAGTGATGAGCTCAGACAGAGCAAAACTGGAGTGTGCTTTGTGGACGATCTGACCCATGATTGACTTATCTTTATACCTGTATCTTAACGGAGGGCACGAACAAAGAGATTTAGTGATGACAAGGTATTGAACCCTCAGAGATACATACATATTACGTACATTAAATCAAGGTAAAAGAGAGACCAAGTATATTCGATTGAATATACTCCTATTCTGTTGCTTCAGAATATTTCTCATGTAAAAGAAATGACTTCAATTTGTTCAAAAAATAACGTTATTAATCTCACTATCCACAATCCCCTTCTTAGTCTATGCAGTGACTTCCCATCTTTTTATGACTTCTAGTTGAACCTAATCATAACTGAAGTGCAATAAATTAGCAAACCACTCAAAGTCCCAAAATGGCAGGGTCTGGGTCACAGAAAAGCCACGTTTTGAATACAAAACTTGGAGAGTTGCTGAGAGAAGACAGAGCAAAAGAAGTCCCTGAGAAGATACTGCTGCTCCGGATGACCCTGATGTGACAGAATGTGTGCAGCTCCAGCCAATCACAAGGTGCGCTCACCCACAGGACCCGCTCATAACTTTGTAATTAACTCAAATGCAGACTTTCCTAATGTTTAGATCAGCCACCTCATTTTCTGGTTTTAGTAGTGTATTTTGCTGATGGCTTAAAATAAAATATATCAGTGTCTCCATGTGTTTGCCCCCTCAAAAAATGGCTTAATTACAAATCTGAACAGGGCATGTTTTTGTGTCCTTGGGTAAGAAAGCTTACCCACACGTATGAATGGATGTCATGTGAGTTATTTGTCATGGCAAGTATTGCTAAGTGGCCAACCTCTCTTCCATCCAGTCCAGGGCAACTGTGGCTTCAGACGTGGCTATGAACATATTAAGGAAAAAATGCCATTTCAGTGTCCCAACATTAAATCCACCATCCATCAATTCCATTTATCCAAATATGATATGTAAACAACATTAAAATCGTTGCAATTGCTGTTGTCATATTGTTTACGCAAGTTTTATTTGTTTTAGTTTTTTTTTTACATAAAATGGTCACTGATCGGAATGAGATATGACATCCATTGCCTCCAGAAAATTGTAATATGCTGCTACACTATAACTATAAGGCCATTCAAAGCAGATAGAAGCGCATTGTTTTAATGGGAAGACAACTAAAAGCTTTCCTATAACTCACAGTAGCATCAAATCATATGATATCACAAAATTTTACATTAAAAACGATAAATGCCTATGGGATGTTTTAAAGTTTAAAAAGCTGTTGTCCAATATCACTTAGGGTGGGCCATATCTCCAGCAGAGCGGCAGGCTTTTAACACAATACCTCTTAAATGTGCTCATCAGGACAAAGCAGACGCAAAACAACACAACGAGATGCCCTGCGCCGCACAGTCTCTGATAAATCACCACCACTTTTATAGCCTCTAATAAGTTGATGTAAAGCCATTTTTCTTTCTGCCCATCGTTCAAACATTTAAGGCATATTTACTGGGAACTTGTTAAAATATTTAATAATATTTAGTGGCAATTTTGCCGGAGCCTGTCACAGTGGAATTTACGGCCGTTAAGTGTTTAAAAAGGCGATGACATGAATAACAAACTGTCAATTTTTTCTCATTTGCATAGACAGCTCATAACTCCTGATACCTGCATTAAAAAAGAGGATTTTAACAAAACGGGTCATAAAAGATGCATTCAAAGTGACGGATGAGAACAGAGTGATCTACAAAGTCGCGGAGCTGTGATGCCGGAAAGATCAAGTCAGCCAATAAACGAACATATATCGTGGGGCGTTGACTTATTTATCCGGTGACGATGAGCTCAAGATGGAACCGCTCCTATAGGCCGCGCTAATTAATTGTGATAAAAGGCCTAATTCAGAAGCACCACGGAAAAGTGAGCCAAACAATAATATTTGGCCACAAATCATGTCACCTTGTCAAATATTCCACCCATAACTTTATGAGTTAAAGTCCTTCGAACGTGAGGCTTTTGTTAAGGAACCTTCTTTGTCTGAGAGTAAAGAAGAAGCAGATGCTTGATCAAATGATATTCATATTTGAAACATGGGGAACCTAGCTTTAAAACTACTTCTTGTTTCTTGTTTTTCTTGTTCATTTATTTATTTATTTATTTATCCTCGTCACATCTTTAGATGAGCTTTTTTAGACAGAAAAGTGAAATGGAGAGAACCACCCTCACTCAAATAGTGACTGAGAGGGTTTTTTCTTACAAATATTCAAAAGATGTAGTATATTTTGTTCACAGAATGTAACTTATATAAAACTTTTTTTTGTTTGGTGAAACCAAATGTAATAATGATGGAAGTTATGAAGTTAAGTCGCTTCAATTTCCAGTTTTGTAAAAGTATCATCCGATATTATTTAACTCTCACAAAAAGGTTATAAACAAATCATTTAAACAGACAACATGTTACAATTTCTGAACACTGATAAGATAATCATATAAAATAAAACAAAAATCACTATGTCAAGTTGTTAAAGGATCCTGCCCTATTTCTTAGTAAACACATTCAATTAGAAATATTTGCACATATACACAATGTTCAGATCACATAAATCAATGATGGTATTCTCTGCTGGATGCAGGAGCGGCCATGTTGGGATGGTTGGTCCAGATACAGAGGTTTTATGTTGAGGGCAGTGACCTGTCCTGCCCCGGGACAGCCTTGTCAGAAAAGGCCTCTCTGACACTGATTGCAGGCTATGAGTAGTCTCTCCCTTGTGCCCTCTCAGTGCAACTCTAATTAATAGCCAATTCATCTTGTGTGATCGGAGCCAGCACGTAGAGTAATATATCGTTAGTTTGGCAAGCGAGCTATTAAAGTGTAATAACCAAGAACCAGCTCTCGATTTGGAAGAGTAGCACATACTTAACCATCAAGTGGAAACAATTAATTTATTGGAGGATCTCCTGTAACCAATCATTTACTGGAGCTTTGCGCGTTGCCAAGCCCATCTCCTGTTGTGTGTGGCACGAGTCAATGTGGCTGCGAGTCAGAAACCTCCTGCTGCCCGGTTACATAACGTGAACACACCACGTCTGACTGCAGCTCTCATGAGCTCTGACAATAGCTCAAGCATCTGGTTGGAGACGACTCTGCTATAATCCACTATGTTTAAATTGATATTCATTCTGATCTACAAGAGCAAGATAAAAGAGACAAGTCAACCCATTTCCAGCACTTATTTTCACTGGTCCCTCAGACAGTTTGTCAAGGACACTATCCATTTCAACAATACGTCAAAATGTATAAAATCCTATACCTAATGATGACCAGGTTGATGATAATGATGTTTTAGTATGATCACACATTTGAGAACCACAGGTGCAACAATACAATGGTTATGGCAATGTTTTTATAAATGCTCAACATTTCCTTAAAATGTTTTTTTATTACAACAATAAAGCACGGCTCTTGGCATTTATGAACGAATTCATGGCGCCATACTCACACTTTTCTCTTGCTTTCACCTTCTCAATCTATTTCCTGTCTTCCTAAATGCATCAATATTTCGAAAACATCCCAAAACCGCAGAGTAGGAGATGCACAGTCACTGACAAACCCCCAGACGCACACAGCACTCCCGAACCCTCTCTGTCAAACGTGGCATATTGCAGGAAATAGGTGAAAACGCATTAGCACCACTCTTGTGCTTTTGGTCTTTAAAACCCATTATTCTTTTAGCACCAAACTAATGACGTTTTTGTCTGTTCAGCTTAACGCACTAATTGAGCATTTTTTTGGAGAATAGCCCAGATGGAAAAGTAAGCGTCCCCTTCAAGAGCTAACTCCCCTGCCCCTTCCACTAGCTTTAAGTCTCTTATTAATTAAACTTTCACCAAGTCACCAGTTTTTATTAAAATGATAAAGTCTGCTCTGCCGTAAAACTGGACCAGCCTATTGTCTCTGAAGCTAAAATTTTACTTCTGTGAATAAAAGAGGGGATTTTAATACTGTCATTTGCAGCAAAGGGACAGGGATATGCACTCTAGTAATTAGTGGGAGGTTTTGATCCCAGCCTCTGCAGAATTGGTCACCATTTGCACTTAATGAATAAACATGTAGAACCATTTGTTATATTATTTACAGTATGAGACAAACAGACAGGGGCGACTTAAACGTAAATATTCTTTTGTCATAAGTGCACTCTTCAAATGTTCTGCCAGAAAGGAAATCAAGCCACAGCCAAATATTGACTGAAGTTTTATGATCAGCCATCCACTTGATCAATCCAATCCCCTTTGTGCCATTAGCTCCGCAACAATGTTTGTCAATCAGCATCATAAAGCAGCACCGTGTGGTGCCAATTAGAACAGCTCTCTCAGTTCTGACAGAAACAAAAGAGTAAGTCAGTAAATATGGAACGATGTGAAGTTTCATGATGAAGATCTGTTACAATTAGAGCTTTACATTCGAAGTGCTATGTGGTTTTTATACCAGTTCCTGAACAGTGTTTCCTACAGTGCTCTCCAAGAATGCACCAGCCAAAACTTACATAGCGAATTGTTTATGCTGGATAACACTCACAATGAGGGAGTAAAAGACGCGCCATCATGGACAGATTAAAGAATAAACTGCAAATAATAATCATTATATCAATTGATTGGTGCTATTGTATTATTTCGATGTAACTTTGCCTTATTTCATTTATTTTTACCTTGAAATCGCAGATTATCGTTATTCTTCTCATATTTGACAGAGCAGCACGCTATGAGGCGAGCCTGTCTTGGGAGACAAAAAAGCCTACAGATTACAGTGGAAGAGGCCTATGCGGTTAGTTGTTATTTTTCATATCATACATACGCACCAGTATTTGCACAAAGGCTAAAACTCTGCCCACGCTGAAAGTATAGAGTCTCAGTGTCAAACATAATTTGGATTGTTGTAGATGAAAAATGTTAATCCTCAAAAAGATAACAGGCAAAACCAGTGTGCATGTAGTGTATAACACTATATTCACCCATGTATTTGTTGATTTATAGATGTAGTAATGAACAACCAATGCAAATCATGTTCCTCTGAAGCGCTGTCCATTCAGATCTCTTGTGCCTTCCTGAAGTGCGCACCAGTTGAGGAAGTGGAGGTCAAGGTGAGACCTACTCTAACTCAGCCCGGGGGTCAGCGGTCAAACGCATTGCCGTGTCAGTCCACACCGGAGCAGAGATGAAGCCAACAGTTTAACGGGTGGGCCACCGTTAGATCCAGACATTAAGGTGCAATAAGTCCCCCCATGAGTCATGTATCATCCAGGCAGGATCATTACCGCACTGCTACTGCTACTGCAGGACGCCAAATCACAGCCAATTAACAAGCCTTTAAACTTACAAATCAGGCTTCACTTGTTGTGCTGTCCCTAATAGGTTTTATGGGTCCAAAGCAATTCTGATTCTGGTGCTTAGATGACAGGTATGTGTTTGATTTCCAAGTCTTGGTTTTCATTTTGTTGCGAGAAAGAAGTTAATATTTCAAAAAAGGTTTCGTTTTGAACTTTTTTACTACATAGTGAACATCTATGGCTCATTATTACATAATTATTGTACATTTGAAATCTTTATAATAATCCAAAAGATCAAATGTAACAAAGGCTTGCACACTTTTGTATTCATCCTAACAGGAAAAATAACCATAAGATGTGAAAAGACCTTTTTGCATTTCATTTTTGCTTTTGTTTTTATTTAAGAGTTTATTAATGGCATAGAACATGTTTAGTCCAGTTTTTATCATTCTGGATATTGTCACATTTCTGAACCACATGTAGGCCATCTCATGCTCTATATAGAAACAGTACTTATTTTTAAAAGAGCTGTTTTCATGTGAATGCACAAGTGGGATCTTAATTCAGCACAATACGAATTACACTTTCTGACAGATAAACAATTCAGGGCTGTTTTCCCTAAATTTTTTGTGTCACTTTTCTGTTTTCCGCTAACGAGATGTCACTAATGGGAACTGGAATGCCATGTGAGCGGGTGATTTGATTGGCCACGAGGAGTTTAATGATGTATACCAAATGTGGGGGGACAGCTTCTAAGCTGCATTTTTGGAGACAAACAAATCTCTTTTGACAAGGTTTTCCACACAGTTTATTTTGCTCTAAAACGTAAAATGAATATCAAAATGCTTCCAAAGGGCATGAGTTCAATGAGTTTTACTACTTGCTTCATGCATATTTCCAAATACGTATCTCCCTATATGTAGGCCAATACATATTATACACCATATATGCAAGACAGGTTGAAAAGAGATCATTTAGAATTTCACATATAGCATTCATTGCATTGGCTCTCAGTTTGTGCCGTATGTCTTCCTCAAAGCAAACACAAGCCTTAAATGGCTCCATTTAAAATTCAATTTGATTTTGTGCCAAATTGCTAAGTTGTTCTCTGAGATGCCAGTTGGGGACAAGCATGGGGGAGTCTGGCGGAAGGGGGCAAAAATATTTTAATTAGCATTTGTGCATAAAGGAGCGGTCTTTGTTTCACTTTGAACATTGCGTGTCCAGCTCTTTCAAAGACTCATCCCCAAACCATTTCATACTAATGGATCCAAAGGGATGTGTCACAGAATGGTAAAAGAGGGTGCGTGATCTGGTGATCTTGTGTGTAACCAAAGAAACCCAAAGGACAGTGTGTTTCAATATCCAAACTTTTCTTTAATCATAGTTTAGAAAATTGGCTGGGACCTTCCACAAGAGACAGCTGCTGGGCCCCTTAGCCATTTAATCTATTCACCAATGGGGTCTTCCCTTAAAATATTTACGCTGATCCCGTGGCACCACAATATTGTCCTAGAACGGCAGAGATAAGAGCCAAGGTGGTGTGTTAAAGTTCTCCTAATCAATTTGCTAATTACTGAAGCGGCTATAGGAGAGTCCCTTCTGGCAAGCCGTATTCTAATAAACGCTGAAAAATTTATTTACTCCATGCGCCAAGAGGAACTCTGGAGTGGGATTAGGCTTGATTGAGACGGAGGCTGGGGTCGAGAATAAGGAGAAGTCTCTGAACATAAAAGGGTCTCCCAGGACAAGCACCTTTGCATCTGCTCAGAGACACAGCAGAGTCCTAAAGGCTTGGCATGAAAAGGCCTGACTGCTAAAGCTACACATCAACAATAATTAATGAGCTAACTGCTACCTTGGATTTGCGAATGTGGAAGGTCTTGCGTGGCACAAGTGGAGACAAAATAATTTCTGTCTTTGTAAAAACAGTTTCGACCACTTTCTGGGATAAATACATCAATCAAAAATTAAAGCACTTTACAAAAAATTATATATTGCATGGTTGGATAATAACAAGCTTCCAAGTAGAGCTTCAATATGCAACAGGAAGAAATAGGTGAGACAGAAAAAAGCTATGCAGAGGTTGACGGGTGTATTTATAGATGTGGTTCTAAACTTTTGAACAGATGTAAAACAGCTTCATTCAGATTGATTGTCATTTTCAAAACATTTCTACTTCTAATATGTTTCTGTCTCTCTCCCATTTCTACATTTTGTGCATTGAAAATCCAATCATGTGGGAAATTTTTTTGATTGGGACTTTGCAATAATATGACGAAAGACATAGATATAAATTTGCTCAGTTATAACTGGTTAAAAAACATTTTAATTGAAAGTGTATCTTGATTAAACCATGCACCTTTTATTCAAATGAGACTTTCTTGAATCTCACAGAGAACAATAACATGAGCACGAGCATTCAACATTGAATCGGAGAGACAAAAGGTTTGGCGGGGACTACGGTATTTACATTTCTACAATAATAAATGATGCAACCTCTACCTTGTTATGATTAACTCCTGCTATCATACCATAAGAAACAAACAGAACAATGCAAGACAAAACTTGGGAGCAATACTGTCTCCTTCAAGAGCAAAGGCCAGTGAGTGCAGACATGATGCCAGACGCTCAGGTTGTGGGTTTGAAGCCGCTAACGTGCCCTTTTGCCCCGCACTTTGCCGCTGAACCTCTGAGCCTGGGGGCAGGCTGTCAGAGGAGCTGCCTGAAGGTAAAGGCCAAGCACAACACATCTCCACGACGACAGATAATAAAGAAGCAGGATTCTCGGCTTAAGAAGAACCAATAGCATGCTACATGTGTGTGGTATAATGATGACCTGATGTATCTGGGGCTGATGTAAATGTCATTATAATATCATTCTCGGGTCTTTTGCTGGTCCACGCAACTGCAGGAGCATAACTGGGTGGCACGGTGGCTGAGTGAATAGCACTCTCGCCTCTCAGCAAGAAGGTCCTGGGTTTGAATCCCAGTCGGACCAGGGCCTTTCTGAGTGGAGTTTGCATATTCTCCCCGTGTCTGCGTAGGTTTCCTCCGGGCACTCTGGTTTCCCCTACCACTAAAAATATGTACAATAGTTCTGGCATGCGCCTCTTGTACTGGCGACCCCGCTCCCATCTCTGTGTGGAGTGAGAGACTAATGCCCAAAAATAACAATTGTAAACCGCTTTGAGGCTCTGGTTAAAAGGAGTGAAAAGGCGGTATATAAATAAAACATTAGAAAACATTAAACTGCAGGAGCGTGCTGTGGATTCTTGGTGAAACTATCACTTCAGATCAACTATATGTCATTATTTGTGGAGCTGTTTGTCCGATTCATCAGCTGTGTGAAGTCACAAACAAATTCAATGTGGTCAGTCCCTCATGCCCCTGGGAGCATGTGTACATGTGAGCTGTAGTTTTGGTTTGACCAACACGTCATGATGTTATCATGAACTCTGCCTTTCCATAGTAACTTGTTTTATAACTGCTTGTATTTGAAGTGGGCTGTATATATCATGTATTATATTGTTTCCAGTGGTCAGCTGATGTGGCCTGACCATGTCTCTCTAATCCTTTACATATAGCACAGAGAGTGAACAACTTCTCCAGCTTTGTAACATTTTCATGGACATCAGTGTTCTGCGTTATTTTTATGTGCAGGTTTTCAAATAGAGGTCAATTCTGTTTAATGCTTTTCATTCAAATGTTATGTATAAACAGCAAATGAAAAAGTTTTCAGCACCAATGAAAACTGAATGTTATGATTACATAACACCGCTTTACCATCAACAAATAGGCCATAAAAAGGAAACTGGTCACTCAAACAACAATTTTCTTTTTCCATGTTTAATTTGTTTCCATATCTTCCCATGAGCCTTTGCAGCCTTTGAGTCGCTGAAGGATCTGTGGTGCAATCCCGAGGAGAGTTGTATCAAAAACAAAAACAGACAGAAAAACCTGTTGCTGTGGCATTTGTTCCCTTCTCACCTCCAGTCAGTGTGCATGTGTGTGCATGTGTGTGCATGTGTGTGTATGTGTGTGTATTTTTAGGAGGGGGGGTGTGCGTCACCATGGAGACGCCTTTGCCTCCTGAAGCTCCCTGGAGGCCACTAAATACAGCTGCATAATAATGTATTAAGATGACTGGTTCATTGGAAATAGCAACTAATACAAGTGACATTTCATGTTGTTGAATGTCTCGATGTGGCCGTTATAAAAAATATATACAATATTTGTAATATAATACGTTTTATTAAATATATAAAAATGCTGATACAACTGATTAAAAATGAAAGTTGAGCTTCCAAATGAGCAATGCTTCTGCATTTTCTTCCCTCACTGATCCCCTCTTTGTATATTTAATCATCTTGTACTTAATATTTAATAAATTAAAAACTGTTTTATACATTTCTGTTGTACTCTTATAATATTGATATGGAGATACTCATACAAAACCATACCCTACATTTTCTTTTGATTATCTGGGGCTGAGTCACAGGGCAGCAGTGTGAGCAGGGCTTCCAGACTTCCCCCTCTCCCCAGACACTTCCCTCCAGCGAAACCCAGAGGCCACCTCCTGACGGGACATGAGCACATCACCAACAAGGCATTCTGGAGGCATGTGGAGGAGCAGAGGATGTTTAGATAGAGGTGTAAAGGAACACCTTTTTTTAAAGCCAATTTGATTTACTTGTACAATAGGTCTAGCTTCACATGCTCACTTGTCGACGATGTTGCAAATCACGTGTATTTTAAGCTTGTGACTCTACACAGATGGGCAATAAATAGAAGAAAATGTTTCGGGTTCACGAGCAAAAGCTTGAACACCTGTCTCTGAGTAAATCAAGAAGATATGACAGAAAAGCACTGAGGCTGTGTTACAGTGCGAACGACAAAGGGCACTCACTCTGCACCAAGATCCTGTTTCATATTCACCTCTGCTGGCTCCCTTTTAAAGTTTCAACAGCACTAGCAACTGAGCAAGGAATACTACAAAACACAGTTAATAAAAGACTGTCATTAAATAATGTGTATAATTTGTTGGCGTGCCTCATAGTTACAGTATATCTATGACAACCAAGGGTCTTTTTACTTTTTTCTATTTTGAACAATTTTGGTGTCTAAAGTTGCACCAGCATCAGAGGAAATGTGTTTTTTGTGTGGCTAAAGTCCTGAGAGATGGAATCAAATCATTCTTACAACGCTGATTAAAGCTGGAGTAACTAACTTTTTTTCTCATACATAATACATTGAGTTTGTCTCTGAAGACTCTGGTAAAAGCAACTCAGCAAATCAGACCACAACACCTCAACAAGCAGTCTTCATACTTTTAAAAAACATTTTATTTATTGCATACGAAAAAGCCTTGAGAGTGACTAATTGACAGTGAGGGTGATGAGCGAGTGTGTTCATCTCTTTCACTTTTCTGTCTGAAAAAGCTGATCTAAAAATGTGGTAGAGGTAGAGTGAAAAAAGTAAATAAATGATATTACATGGTTAAATGTTTTAGATCGAAAGTGAAGGTACTCCAGCAACATCAATGATAAGTATTATTGATCCACTCCATACAAGGTGCTGATAAAATACTACTGCAGCCACAGACTCATTCTAGGCAATGTGGGTGAAGTGTCTTGACTAAGAGCACAACACCAGTTTGGCACTTTACAGCTGCTGTCGCCCCACCCTGGCACCTGGTGTTCCCAGAGGTCTCCCATCCTGCCCTTCAGAGGTCTGACGATATCTGGCCTTCACATGCAGGTAAGGCCATGAATGATCAAATGTCATAGGATTATTATTTTTCTCATGTGCAGTTATGGTAAACACAATATTGGGCCAAAATTTTGGATTCAAAATATATAAAGACCAAGTAAAAACATGGTTTAACCAGTGGCCAGTGACACAAAAGCCCATGTGTTGATTTCACAGAACTGTATTCATCTGCAGCACTTCACTCATAGATCTGATTTGATTAATGAGAGGAACGCACATTATTACCAACACTGCAAAGTGAGTGACGCTACACTCAATCCTGCCTGCAGTCTACATGATAGAAACACATGCCGCATTGGATTTCCATTAAAACAGCATAGCTCAACAACCGCTACAAGTCTCCAGCAATTTGTTAAAGGAGTTAATTGGTCACCGGTTCGTCCAATTCATCTTAACACTCGTTTTTGGAGCTCACCCAAAGAGCAGATTGAGCCAACAGTCAACCAAACAGCATGGACCAGTGTCAAGTGTGAAGATGTGCTCATGATGCCCCTTATTCTCATTGACAACTCAAAAGCCGAAGTCCATTGTAGTGGTGTTTTTTTGAATAATTTTGTTGAGTTTAGTAATTAATGTAATTGGTCATTAGTCAACAATAACAATCAATCACAACAAATATTTTATATCCAAAACAGTGACTATTTTACAGACCAAAAGGCTTTTTTTCATTCATTAATTGAATGCTTATAGTCATAATTCCACTTAAATTAATGAAATACAAGGAAAATCTTATAAGATCGTATCAACAAATCATATCAGGTTCCCCAGCTTACAACCTCATGCTCCCCACTTTAAAAGCCACTGTCCACCGAGAACCAAGGGTATTTGCTTGAGTGTAGAGTACTGCATAAATCTCAACACAATTTGATTTCTTTCTCCATATTGTCCTGCCCAGCACATATTTTAATATTCGGGATGTGTTTATGAACTGAAATGCCAGGTGGTTCCGTGCCCAAAACCTACGGGCCCACACAGAGATTGCATCACCTCTGAATGTCTCTCCTTGAACAAGTGTGCTTCTATAGAGTCCCATCACTGTCCCAAAAGCAGCCAGCTGGGATGTGCTTGAGTGTCCCTGCTAACCTTGGCCACTGTGTACGGATTACCTTGCATTTACACTCTCCTACTTTCCTTAAGACTTATTAAGAATGATAATGAGCTCGCAGAGGGGGCAGCGCGTCTTCTCTCTCCTCTCTCTATGCCAGCGTATTGAAGGAACCCCAGGACAAATCACCAAAAAGGCCATTTTCATCTATGAACGGCCGCGTTTAATCGATACTTATTTCATGCCTTCAAAATCAAAGCCTATATTACTGTTGTCTGCATGATTTGTTTATTCGGCTTGGCGAATATTCCTCGCTATGGAAGCAAGGGGTGGTGGGGGGATGCAATTCACCTTGAACCTCCATTATATTGGATTTCTCCACTGGCTGATCAAGCATGCAAAAAGGACATTTCCTCAGCACTAAAATAAAAACAATAATGATGATTAAAAAAACATGTGTGCTATTTATGCTGGTATTACGGTATGTGGTGACAGCCGTATATTCTTACAAGGGGAAATGCAACGATGGGTTTTGTATACAAAGTCATTACAAAAAAGCAATAGATAAAACTTACTGTTAAGACCAACATGATGCATGCGCAAACTGTGGACAATGACCCAGTGAGCATCACACCACAGACAAATAACAAAATGATAATGGAAGCGTTTGGACCAACAATGAAAAGTCTGATTTTATAGTGAACTGTCTAAATAAGCAACAATAAGTACCAGGTAATATTAGGGCTGCACGATATTGGAAATTAGAGTGATATTTGATATGAGTGTTTAGTATTGCAATATCGATATTATTGCGATATTTTTGTCTTTCACCTAAAATTGCAATCTGCATTGAAACGCAAGAGACAAATAACAAAAAATATAACATAAATGACCTTATATAATATATACTTTTTGTTCGTTTGTTGTTCTTGTTGAATGTTGATGTGTCTGTCTGTTTTGTTGTCTTTAATAAAGGAATTATTTTTTTGTTTTTTTTTATGGCGCATCTTTTTGATATGGATATCGCACGCACCAATATCACGATAACAAAAACTTTTCAATTCATAGTGCTGCCCTAGGTGAAATTAATACTTTAGCATGGGGAATGGTACAGTATTGTAGAATGATAAAAGCTTAAATGTTGTAATTAAATGTGGTCATTTAAACATAACCAAACAACAATTGTGTAGCCTTTATTAGCTACAAAGTACATTGTAGCTATTCAGCTACATTGGGTATTTTATTCAGCGGTCAGTTTAGTTACTAAGTATTGAGTGAGCTGAAAATATTTTATAACACCCAAGTCAATGAAAGAACTTTTTTTTTTATATATATATATTGTTTTTACTCACAAATAATCTTCAAAAAATTAAATATAAATGCACTAATAGTGTTGTTCTGTTGTGGTGCAGAGCGTTCGGTAGGGGGCCAAACCATATCGCACTGTTTAGAAATATTTTGTATCGAATCCTGTGGAAGTTTGCTGGATCGAGAATCGAGGTACATATTGTAACGTGTTGTCAATCAATATTATGTTCAGCCTCCTTACTCATGTACACAATACATCAGCTACATGTTTTATTCAGCAAATGCACATGAGTAACTACTACTATTATTATCATGTAAGAGAAGTAAAACCTTGAAATACTTTTTTACAGAGACAGAATTTCAGTTAGAATCGAGTTAAATAGATTGTCCATTGTACAACCTTTAGTCGTGATACTGAATCCGCAATAGTCACAGCTACTTCATCATTTGGTGGAGGGAGAAGTGAGAAGTGGCGCGCCCATTTTCTGGAGCTTGTCAAATGGCGCTTTGGTATTATCATTGCTGTTTTGACATCAGAGATCCAAGGTCCAGCCCCAAGGTCATGGAGAGAAGAATCCACCAGGGTTTAATTCTACACAGCCCTTTGACAAATGTAGATTGGTGCTTATGAGACATGGGGCATTTGGGTGACTGATAGGACTGCAGGAAATGGGAACGTCGCGCTGATTAACCAATGAGATGCTGCGCTCGTGAAGTGAACCAGGAACACGGCATCACAAACAACTGTTTAAGTGCAGATTCAGGGAGAGACACGCAATCACAACATCGTAAAGAGTAGATGGCCATAAATACAATTCACACAACGCTGTCAGGGAAATCGAAAGAACGGAAATGTATGGGAAAAATATAGCGCATATTGCTTTAGCTTTTTTAGGGTATGAACGATTTATTCAACAGAATTTGAGTAAATGCCTAAATTCTCCATCGAAGTAAAGAACCATCAAACAGACAAAAACATACGGTACAGTCTTTCATTCAAGGGAGTGATACTTCTACTGTCCATTTTATGTGGTAGAGTTTATTCCCAATGAAGAGAAAATATAGCGATGGATGTGCATAAATAATTGGGTTTTGATCATCGTCATGTTAAAAGGTCTCTAACAACTATAGTTCATAAAACACACATTTATTCTATAACAGTTGTAGAAACATGTCGTAAGAACACTGTACCATATTCATGTACAGTTTGTTCTTGTGTAAACAATAGAAATTCTAATCAACGAGCTGACAGTGGCTCAATAATCTGACCCTGACTGAAAGATTTTGTTTCTTGATTCAATAGTTCTTAAGAATTTAAGAAGATAGCACTTTGACAAAATGTTAAAAAGAGAACATTAGGAGCCGTAAAATAACAAAAAAGCACATTTTGCATTTTTGACAATGAAACAAATTATGTCTGTGTTTACCTACAGTAAACTTCATATGGTTGGCATCAAGCAACCTACCCTTAGTCAAATCTGGTGATTAATCACAATTTTAGTGTTTGCAAATAGCAAATTGCAAAGAAAACAATCATTTTTATAGATTCCATCATTTCCTTTACAAGAAGAAGAGGAAAATAATCTGAAAAGGCTATTCTTGAGTTTCGCATTTGCCCTCATTTGAGCGCATTTTGACCGCCTTATTGGTTAAGGGAAAAGGCAAGTTCAGCATCAAATTTGAATTCTTCTTGTGCTTTATGAACATTATCCTATCTTCATATGAGAAAACACAATTTGAAAAGCATGAATTCTGTGATAAAAGATTTTAAAGTACTATAGATTATCCATCCATCCATTTTCTACCCCTTAATCCATTTCTGGGTCGGGGGGGGTGGCCAGAGATGTCCCCCAGTACACATAGCACCAGCCCCTCACTGATCCTTGATCCTTCAGCGGGGGCTTCAGGAAAAGTGGAGTTTGTGTCTTGCCCAAGGACACAACGACAGCAGACCTCAGTGGAAGTCTACTATAGATTACAACTCAATAAAAAGAGAGGTAATCGCTACATGTGTATGCTTTTTCAAATGAAAGTAGTCATTCTTACTTTTTAAAACATACATTAAAAATTATCGCAATTAGATGTTTCCCAAATTGTGCGGCCCTATTACAAACTATTACAAGAATCGAAGGCATTTTGCATATTATCAACACAAGTTAGAGAAAGAATGCAAGAGTAAAATAAAAAATATATCTATATTTACATTCCCAGCCCAGTTTTATCAGTATGTAAAAGTAGTCATGCAGCTCCACTTGACTGGCCAGTGTATCTGAGCGGTGTGTCTGTCACCTGCTGCTGATTATAGTTTTCATAAGCTCATAAAATACGAGACGCCGCTGAGTAAACAGTGTGTAGGTCTGGGTAAACCTCTCTATTGAAATCACACAAAATGCAGCTGATTTCGTGTCTAAACATGTGTTTTTTGAGCCTCTCTGTTTGGAGTGTGTGCCGGGCTCGCAAGCATGAATACATCTGCCACAGTCCCACTGCACAGCTGCTATGGAAAATACCTCAAAAGCAAGCATGAATCTTTTAACATTAGATAATTATTTCATCTACAGCTGTTTGGTAATAGAGGAAAAACACAGACGCATCAAAAGGTGCGTGGCATGGAAAATGAAAGAATAAACTTTGGTGTTTACCTTGTGTTGTACGCGCTGTGGCATTTTTAATAAAGAAGATGGCTTTCCATGAATGATCTGTTTAACTGCAGACAGGAGGGAGAGAAAAAAGGGATAATTAATTACTTTTGTGAGCGAGTGCACGGCTCAGACAATAAACCTGCCTGGTCGCCATGGATATGACATATTTGCTCTGAAAACAACACAATAATTAGCAAAGGAGAAAGATCCGGCGAGAATATGAGAACTGGGGCTTTAAAGTGGCACTGATCTATTCCAGTGTGTGTCTTCATCTGCTCCACAACAAACGCACACAGCTCAAAATACACAAACCAACACTGATAAAAGCACAAAACAAGGCCCTTTATTAAAATCACATTGTACATGCTTTTGTTTGGGTCATTAACATAAAAGCGGCCACATAGAGCACAATGAAAAACCAGCCTCAGAGGAGCACAGCAGATGCAACTTTCCATTTCATTTTCTGACTTATCCTAAAAGAGCATCATGAACGTGTTATCACAAACTGGATGTTTGTTATCTATTCCTATACTGGTCTCTCATATTTCAGAGAGTAACTTCCTCCTTTTTGACTTTGTTAAATATTAATTCAATATTCAACTTCCTCTGTTAACTGTAAATTAACATAATACAACTGTAAGAAACTTTATCTCTAGTTCCCCTCTAAATTCGAAATGTTACTTTATGGAACATCCAAAGAAACGATGGAAAATGAATGCCTTGATTTAGATTTTAAAAATCAACCAAAGAAAACAGCATCTGTAATGCAATGTAAGCTTTATTAATGGCGTAATAGGCTACTTCAAAGCAAATGTCATTCCTTCCATGTTGTGTGGGGTCTGCTTTGTGGCTAGAGGCTGCGTACAGCGCGGGAAACAAACTGAGCAGAAAGTGAAGAAAAAGTTGGGGACAGAAGAGTGAAGTTCAGAGCATCGGAGTCCGCGGGAGGACAGCGCCTTCCGGAGTGTGTCCACGGAAGCACCGCGGTCCTCTGCCCCGTGTGTGCCCCGTGTGTGCCCCGTGTGTGCCCAGTGTGTGCCCAGTGTCCCCGGGGCAGTCAGACCGGAGCGCCTCGGACTCCGCTCACACCGCCGTGTGTCCTGGACAGACTGACACACCGGGCATGATTACCGCGCCGTCCCCACGTGTGCGGGGGACAGCACGGTGCCCTGTGCTCACATGGTGCTCACATGGTGCTTACATGGTGCTCACATGGTGCTTACTCTGAGGCTGGCACTAGTTGACAGAGAAGACAAACTCTTACCTGAGCTCCGTGCGCAGCTGTCTCCGCGCTCGTCCAGCCAGAGGGGAGAGGATGGTCATGACAAAAAGAGCTGTCATTCGCTAAAGTTGACACCTTTTCCAGTTTTATCTTGTTATTGTTGCTTTTTCTAATTTCTTCCAAGGAAAGTCGCCCGGAAGACGTGCCCTGGAGACGGCTCGGTGGGAGAGGAGTCCTTAATTGAATTTATGAGCGCGCTGCAGGTGGTGCGTGGAAAAGCAGGAGTGGACTCTGTGTCTGTGTCAGACACTGCTCTTACCTTCATCAACTCTGCTGCACTGGAGACAAGCTACTTTCTTTTTCTCTCATTGTATTTGCTCCTGTGTTCTGAGCCTGTTGTTGCTGAGAGCTGAAACTGCTAAACATGCGAGAGCCCAAATAACTTTGTTTCTGTTTTTTCCTAAACATAAAAAGGATGTAGTCAGCTTTATTTTACAGCTTTTTTTTACAAAGTCACTCTACACCTTTGTGAATTTTGCCCCCACTACACATGACGATTGTAGCCCCAGCTGCTAACGTTGGGGCAGACAGACAGAAACGAGGCTACAACTTTGGCATGGGGGCGTAGTGATTAGTGCTTGTGCTTCACAGCAAGAAGATTCTGGGTTTGATTCCATCTCCAGGCCTTTCTGTGTGAAGTTTGCATGTTATCCATGTCGTTGTAGGATTCCTTCGGGTTCCCCTCATATACCTAAAATTTTTGTTTCATGAAAGTTAGACCCAATAGAGCCCATAACATGCAGTCTTCATCTTATTACAAAATACTGTATCTATTGTGTTCTTACTAATACCTACTTTTCATGACACTCCATATAGTAATGGTAAACGATTACTGTAGCCACAGCTGCCCTGAGGCAGAGTGAATAAAGTGAGGGAACGTATGAGATGGATCTTACAAAGTTCATTTGTTGTGGATTGAAAGTAAGGTTTAATGTAAATGTGCACTTGTATCCACGTAGGGAACTTTGTCCTCTGCATTTGACCCATCCTGGAATGACACTTGGGCCTCTGTCAGGACCAGTGGTCGCCGTATTACAGCGCCCGGGAACCCAACCCCAGATGTTAATGCTTGGTTTGGTCAGGACTACCATCGCTTTACCTATTGTGCATGTTTGTAATAGGGGAAACCAGAGAACACGGAGGAAACCCACAGACATGGGGAGAACATGCAAACGGCATTCAGAAAGGCTCTGTTCAACTGTATTGGTTGTATTCTAAAATGTTCCCTGGCCTCTGATGTTGATTCCCTGCAGAACAAATGGCCCTCCTCTGTTTCCCTTCAACTTTCCTATATATCAGCGCAGACATCAATAAGAACATATTCTCCTGATGTAACTGCTGAAGGTTTGCAACACAGGTAAAGCCCATAGGAACAGCCTTACTCTGATCATGTATTTTAAACTTGAACCCTCCTTATCAAAATTCTGCAGTCTCCTGGTCTATTGACAAACAGATTATTGCCAATTAGCACTTTTGTGATGTGTCCTGTTGTACATAATAAAGAATAGGAGGGATCGATGGCAAAGTCAACTAACAAGGAGGATAATGCCTTAATCCCTGCCTTACTCAGGGCTTGGGTGTATGAACTGGCCCTGTAGGATGAAATAGCAATTCACAACAAATTAAGCACGATTTAGATTTTTTTTTACAAACAAGCATGATTAAAGGTCTGTGATTTAAAAGACAGTGAAAATTGTCTTTTCACCGTCGTTTTCATGAGGTTGTTACAATGTCTGTTCAGAGCGTCTTTGAACAACATGATTCGTAGCCCTAAATCACAACAGTTCAGTGGTTATCTCGGAGGACTTAACAAAATCGTTAATTTCGGCAACACAGATCAGAGAATCAACAGTTCAACACAAGAAATGCAAGAAAAACACGTAGAGGCATTGGTCCATAAGGGGCAGATGACCAATGTCCATGAATGATAATAAAGGTTGTTGCCACTGACCAGTCTAACAGACACTCCTGATGAATTGGCAAGAAAAAACTAAAAAAATTAAACTTTTCTAAATATAAAAGTGTTCTGAATATGCCTGGATGTCTGTTCCATATTTTAAATGTAGTCAATGAGAGCAGGACTGTTTATTGGTGAGGTGTGATCGTTAATTTGAACCCAAAACACCCACAGCGTGTCTCTCCCTGTGCTCTCCTTAATCTGTCCACACTGACCGCAGTGGACGGGGCATTCCATCCATCAGCGCTTCTCCTGATGTTGCAATACTGTGATAGTGAATAATAAAGACGTAAGAAAGACCAGAAAATCAATAGATTGTTCTGCAGATCACTTGATTCAGTAATGATCCACTGCATGTATCACCCAGTGTTGATTCATACAGGCTGCTCTCAAGGGCGCTCGAGCCCACCTCTGCCCCCCTGACTCCTGCTATGGTCCCACTAATTATCAAACATTAAAAACTAATCACAGCGACCCAAGGTTAAAAAGACACACTTTGCATAAACTAACGATTTTTCTATGTGCGTGAACATAACAACAGAATATCTGTGTCAAAAGGTTACTGTTGCGTGTACTTCCGCACCGCTGTTTTATATGTGTTTTATTGACTATCGCAAGTACTAAACCTAAAATGATTATACTATTCTGTCTCCAACAATCAGTACAACCTGGGACAACCAAAAAAGCATGTTAAAAATCTGTATTTATTCCAATGAAACCAGTTCAGAAGTGTGCATAATGGCTGCGTCGTTGCTTTTCTTCCATGAAAGTAAAAGTTGGTGTACCTAACTTTTTTGTTCAATAAATAATGCATTTTGTTTGTCCCACAGAAAGAAGTAAAATGATAGTAAGATTTCTTACTATAATTTTCACACCACAACACGCTGTCTTTACCTTTACAGAACACATTTGTATCTTTTGCAGACTTGTAAGAAAGAGCTCGGTGTGTCAATTCACATTTTGGGCACAGAGCTGATTGAGTGAGGGGTGTCCTCTCTTTTTCACTTTTTTTTTCTAAATGAGCGATCTAAAAAATGTGACAGGGATCAATAATATAAGCATGTCAAATCTAGCAAAATAACCAAACTGTATATGATGGAAGTATTTGGTTTTGAATAATAGAGTTTCATTGTTGTGGTGTGAAAGTCATCCTAGCTTTAACATTGGACTGCCTTCAAGCCATACTTTAAAGTTTAACATAACTTTGAAATGTGAAGAGAACACTCTGTTGAGCAACATGAGCAGCGTGTCACCTTTCTCTTGATTTCAAGTCATGGATATGTCTGTAAAAAAAATTATCTATCAAGTGAGATTGAAGCAAATATTGTTGGGGGAGTATTGGGCATCTGTCTGTTGTTAGGATAATGCACGTATAAAGCGCATCGTTAAATCACACTTTAGCAAAGCATTTTCTCCGTAAAAATCTGGTGATGTGATGTCTTTATTAATTACACACACACATGTTTTGAATGAATATAGTGGTGATCATTTATAGTCAAAAGTGAGACAGGGCCTTGCAGACCTGTCACCCGTGAGTGGAGCAGCGTCAGGCTTCTGATGAAGGTCGACTTGTTTTCAGTCACTTTGCATGAGCCGCGGCATGAACCGGCATTCACCTTAATGAAATAAAGACATGTACAAATGTCCTTTAGCAGGTGGCTGTCTCATGGAAGTTAGCGGAGGTGGCAGCTGCCGGAGCCTGGTAAACACGAGAGTTTTTGAGCAGCGCTGGTGTGTGTGCTGTGTGGTTAGATTGGACAGCTGTCTCCATACCTACCTCACTGTGCTGACTTAGAACTAATGCTCGATCAGGCCTCTGTATATATTTTTCTGTGCGTTTCAACTTTGCGGAGAACGAGAGCGAGGCCTTACACACACTGAGGGACATTTGGTGTGACAGATGCAGCGTCCCACGTGAAGAGCAGAGGACAAGACCCAGTCAAATTGAACCATGTGAACTGCACGTAAGATTTTAGCTGAAAAATAGTCAAATATGACATTGTATTTTTGAAAAAATATAAAATTGTTCTTTACTTCAGTGTTCTTGCATCTTCAAAAACCTCTGTACCTTTTCCTCCACAATATGGCATTCAACATATTATTTTCATCAGAGAATGTTCCATACACAGCCATTTGGTCACAGCATCTATTTCCCAAACAAGACATTTACGTGAGAGGACCTTTTTTTGTTTTTTTGTGACTTTATCACATCCCAGTATGCTCCCATTGGGATTATTTACACGTTTAGTTCGTGGACAATACAAGCTAGGTGGCTACTTCCTCAATCACTTCCAACAGGAAATTAAGGTGTGGGAGGCGCGGTATCGCACTAATCTTAACTTTTCTGCACACAAACTGCCTCAGCGCTGGTGGATTTTTCAAATTAAATCTATCTCATTGGAAATTTAGCTCACCGCGTTAATAGTGCGCAGACATAACAATAATCCTTTGTGTTAGTGTATTAAGAAGTGACAACAAACGGCACACTGGAAGGAGCTGGTCACTGCACCATATGGCGGTGATAAGATGGCCAGGTAGAATCTAATTTTAATAAATTCCTAATCAGCTTGGAGAGATCCTGAAACAACGTGGTTAATGTGAAAGTGTGGAGTCAGCGAGGGCCCTCACAGCTGTGGGCCTTAATAAGATTTGAGCGGCATTACAACAACACTGCACTCAATGTCACAGCGAGTGTCTGTCTGGACTGCAGACTTTCCTTGGGACGCAAAGAGGGAAATGTGGCGTTGAGTGGTTCAAATATTACACATGTCCAGATGCACCACCAAAACCATACATCTGTATTTGGACATTACTTTTAAGTGGTTGGTTTGAATTGATATTAATGTACTACTTGATAATAACAATGCTATAGCATACTAGCAAATGGTGGACATTTTTTTATTTAAAACAATGTAGGGACAATTGGTCAGAATAAAGGAATATCATTTTTTTTACCATCTTGATTGTCTTATTTATATTACTGTATGGACTGTACAGTGTTATACTAAATATACTAGTGTATATTTTTATTATTTCAAGGATGAAATAATATATATCTTGCACAAAACACGTTTTCACTTTATAACATGTTTGCACGATTCCTGTGTTTTGCACAACCTGAGTGATCCTATTCATGCGAAATGTGAATGTCAATCTCTCCATTGTAAGATCAATAAAGTTTATCTCATTTTATTTTACAGTATGGCTGCTCGTAAAAAGAGTTCATTGTGTGCGTTCATTGTTTTTGTCAACTGGTTCTGAACTTGAATGATCTATTTGTAATACCATTGGGTTTACATATTAAAGGTGTGCGAGTGTAAAAAGGATCGGCACATTTTCACATAGCAAACTGATGATGCACAGAGTCACTAAAACAACAATGCACAGTTTAGCGTCTGGATTGATAAATATCCCCTTGTTTGAAATGGTTCTGTAACAGGTGATTTTGTAACAGGCCGTCGCTTGTCTCCCATAAGGACAAGTTTCCTAGAATAATGTGCAGTCCAGACAGGCAACATCTTTGCCTTGGCTAATTCTTAATTTTCAAACAGGAAAAGATTTTTAGATTTTTTAAGCCATTTTTTTGTATTGTCCCGTTTTTCTGGCCTGGCCTCTGCTGCATGCACTTGAACTGATGTAGTGAGGCGTAAGCCTGATGTGGCACCTGTCATCTGCTTTTATGCTTTCTAATTACACGAGCTGAGGTGAGGCGGTATATCGCATTTGTTTTGCCATGGAGAAAATGTAAAAAATGAGATCTCGCCAAGCTGCACCAATTTACTCTATTTCAACCTTGATTAAAAGAAAATTAATTGGCACATCTCTCATTATGAGGTAGGCAGTGGTTGTGACGCATGAGTCACAATGAAATACAGCGCATGAGGGGATGACAATGTGTGGATAAGATATTCTTGGAAGTGGCTACTATGAAAAATTTCCCGGCATTGACAGTTGGTGGACTATTTGGTATTATACAAATCAGATTCTACAAAACCACCTATAAAAAGGTTTGTAATTGTTCTGAGAGTTGCCTTTCATAAAGTAGTGTTTCTGTAATTGGGATTCTTCTGATGTTTTAGCAACGTCAAACAGGAATTTTAGCACAAATAATATACAGTTGTTTGTTTTGTTGTATATGTATGTTCAGGTGAACTTCAGTATACAATGTAAATTCTTTAGAACTAGTATATTCATATTCTATTACCATGTACCAAAGATAATCCTGCTTTAGCCAAGGAATAAAGGAGAAAGTTATCACAAAAATATAAAGTACAGAGTCCCTTTTATCATGAATTATCAATATCTAATAGTGTCTCGTGTCAACACTGCGTTAATGAAGCAGCAAAAAGGTCACTTCTCAGAATTTACACAAGAATTTTCTTCATGCAAAAAAACACAAAGAAAACATTGAAATGGTTTTTGAGTGCAGTGCTGCTCCGCTGCTCCCTCTGAGACAGCAGATGTCTCAGTGGATCAGCTTTAGTTTTCAGTCACTGCGGTGTATGATTACACTAGAATTTGTATGGGGGAAGGCCTCCTGGACCGGGATGAACAAAATGCTATTTTTGAAATGAAATTTGCATTCCACCTGTTTCTGAGGAGAGAGAGCAGAGCAGACATGAGACACTGATACCGCATCTGAAATATTGATGTGTTTTTGACTCTGTATACTGTACCTGATCGTCAATTGTTCTGTGAATATAAAGCTCCTCATAAAGACTTTAGAGGCCACACATACTGACATTATACACAGAATATAATTCAACAGTCCATTTACTTCTGTAATTCAACTGTGAAACTAATATATTATAGACTCTTTTCAGAAAAGTGAGATACATTGGCTAAAATCCCTAAATAAAGATCTCTCACTACGCATTTAATGGAGACCGTTTCCTGTATTGGTTTCATATTTGAGGTTGAATTGCAGAATTAAAAAAACTTTTGACAAAAGACAAAATTATGTAAAAGAATTAGGTGACTTCAGAGATAATGCCACATACTCTAATGATACTGAACAACAATGAATGTTGGCAATGGTTTTGGCACTTAGACTCTGGCAGACAAGTTGGATGGAGCAAATGCTTATATTATTCCAATCCTCATACTTCATTCCTCCACCCTCATACTCAGCATGTGTGATATAATAAAGTTATACAATATTATTTTATTTGTACTTTTATTAGGCCCAAGCCCCGAACAGGGAAAGGGCCTATTGCTTTTGCTCGAGAGATGTCCAATTCTGCACTTTGAGCCTTAATTTTGAGCCTGAACATGCATGAAAAGTTGTTAAATTTTGCCCAAACATCAGACCTGGTGAAAAATTTCATATTTTGGTCTTTATTTTTTTGGGACTCAAAAAATGCCAGAACAGCGCCACCTACAACAGCCAATGGGAGGTTCAGAGGTCAAGTTTGTAGTAGAGCCATGAAATTCGGTACACATGTTCCTCAACTCAAGATA
>JAPMNZ010947700.1:0-17459 GCA_029875035.1 Pomatoschistus microps | reverse complement strand
ATGCCCATAAAACAATCCATAAACCTGTATGTTAAGGGTAAGGGACACTTTATTTATCCCCGTAGGAAAATTTGTCCTCTGCAATACCACAAGGGGAGCTCAGATTATTTGTGTTTTCTAAATCCTTTGGGGCCTACATGGAAGCCCCTAAGCTGACAACACTTGTTTGAGACTATAATAAAAGCAATGGGGTTGAAGTAGTATGTCTTGATGTTGATGTGAATGTTGGTTAGTCATTGAAACTAAAAACTGAAATACTAAAAATAACTCAACAAACCAGATTTTTCTTTTCCAATTCATTGAGATTAAGTCTGGGCATCTCTATTGCTCATGCAAAGCGGCAACAGATAAAGCGAAAGAAAATGGATGCTTTATGGAGATTAAGCAGGGGTGGGCGTTGCGTGTGTGTGTGACGTATATACAGGCACCACTGCTGCTGCTTCCCTGGCTCAGCTGCACCCACATTCAGATTTCTCCCCAAGCAATGTCTCAAACAATTGGGATTGAGTATTGTGGTTAAACAGATAAATTAGTAAGGTAGTCAGTAACGTAAGAGGATTTGAAGTGAAGCCTTCTGCTCGTCTGTTCCAGCGTCTCTGCCGCTCACACGTCACTGCACAGATTAAACTGACAGCCGGCCGTTCTCTCACATTGCATAAGGACTTCACTGAAACACGCAGAACAGAACAGGGCTGAAGTTTGTCTCACATACAACACGCAAAAAACACCAAGAGCGTACAGTATACCACTTAAAGACGGACTGCAATTTCTGGTTTGTCCTCTGCTTCTTGTAGAATTGCATCCATTTGTTTTTGTTTGTTCTCAAGTGGGTATTGTTAGCTCAAATTCATTTCACTCTACATTTTTCTTCTCATTTCTTCAAAATCAAAATACTTTGTTCTTATGAGATTCAGGATCTCTGAATACAACTCTGTCCTGCAAATCCACTTTATTGAACCAAAAAGTATTCTACATGAATGAACATTGGTGCCGCACACATACTGAGGTAGAGTTTGTCAATAGAACCCTCAAGCGCATACGCTTTTCAGTTTCCTATTATTACATGATTTATTGAAAGGTTTAAAAGCACTCCTCATCTTTGTCAGTTACTGGCATTATTGTTCTACATGTAAAGAGAAAATTCCACAAATTAAGTAAAACAAGAGCTCTTTAAAAGGGTTCACCAGCTTGGGTTAGCAGAAATAACACTTTAACTGAAGTATTGAATTCTCACACAGCTGTCCCTAAAGCTTATACTATAAGCTTACTTGTACTTACTTTAACCTTTATGCAGTTGATGTTGATATTTTGAATCTTTTTCTTACATTTATGTATGTCTGCAAATGGATAGTTTTAAAATGGCCAGAGCGACTAGGCTGAAAATTATAACTGAAATTGGATTAAATGATTTAATAAGCAGAAAAAGATTGTAACATAATGACAAGGCTTCTGGACTCTGAAAACAATTACATACTGTGCATGTGCTTTCTCTGACTTCTCCTCAGCACTGACTTTTCACATGCAGATAAGTTTATCAAGTTTAATTCCATACTCAAAAGATACATTGCAATCCTTTTTGTTTTTGAAGGTATTTCTTCACAGATTTTTTTGAGATTAGGGTCTGTTAAATAATTTAAAGGGATGTCTGTCTGTCTGCACCAACAACTGTTAGTGTATTTTATTTCATGATAACGTTTCTCACTGATGGAGCTGTCACACTGAACCACAGACTATAACATTATGGACTGTCAGCCAGATTGTAACATGTCAAGGTTTTAAATAAAAGTAATTGTAAAATATAATGTCCATTCCAGATAAAAATAACTAAAGTTTTGTTTGCAATAAAACAGAGGCTGGGTAAAAATGTGTTTTAATTTATTTCAATCATTTATCCACAGTTCATTTTTGTGTCATTTTTTCACAGTTTGTCATTCAGTGCAGCAGCTGTGTCAGTGTGCAACATTATTATGAAATAAGATGCATACAAAGGCAAAATAGCTCTTGGTGAAGACAGACAGGCATTCTTTGCAGACAAAGGCATTCTATGCTAGTTCTTTTCTCCTCAGATCTGCCGTTGTCTCCATGGAGATATGCAAGCACTTCTTTTATGTTTTTTAAGGTCTTTTTTTAACAGAAGCTATTTCCACGGAAAGCTTGAGATTTGAAGTAGATCTGGGTCCTAATGTAGCCTTGATACGTTTAACCTGTGAAGGTAATAGTGAGTCTCATTTGACAATATGGTAAGTCCTCTGAGACGTCTTTTGTTCTGATTTAGGGCTGTATGAAAATACATTGAATTGAATTTGATTTGTAAAAGGTCTCCCTTTTGACATTATTCATTCAGTTGTCAATTACATTTTTTTTACATTTTTTAATTTAGCTGACAGTTCAGTATTGCTTTTTTATTATGGTGCATGTCTACAACCTTTTTTGAATACATTTTATGCATGGAGATTGCAAATGGAAGACTGCAAACCATTGCTAAATCATTTATCAGCTGCCCCACATGTGTCGCTGCTGCATTTGCAAAGCTCCCAGTATAGAGGAAGATGTTTGTAGGCCTGTTATACTTTTTCTCTTTGCCTACAGTCACCCCCAACCACATCCCCTCCCCCTCTCACACTGTCCATCTTCTGCGGCCTATCTGCAAGGTCGTTCCCAAGGACAGCCCGCTCCCAGTATTCCCCCGTCTGATTGGTGGATGGGCGTTAAAGGGACGGCACCCTCTTGAGCACATGGCCCGTATCCAAGCACTGTCATCGCTCACGCTACTCCTGACGTTCACTTCCTGTAATGAATATTGAATGGTGGAGTGAGATATGGAAAATATTGGGAATATTGGAAGTCTCTAATAGTGGGAACATTTGAAAATGCTGCTACAATATGGCAGTGTTAGTTCTGCTTGTATCCATTATTTAATTGAGGGTATAGTATTAAGGCATTAGTTTTGATTTTTTTATAGTCAATTCTCATTTGACTACAAAGCTGACAGGCACATTTTAGTAGATATTGCATTGCTGTAATATAGTAATATTAGTATTGAAATACAATATTCTAATAACATAATAATGAAGTAAAAAAAAATGTGTTAGAAAATATTTTCCACTGCACAACTATTGCCATAGCACAGTTTCCATCATGCAGACAACAGCATGTGACCAGAATAACATATATTAACAGTCAACTTATAAACACACAACATATTAAAAAATCAGCTTTTACACCTGTAACATTATTCTGTAAGCGAGACAAACTTGAAGTAGTTAAACACGTTCTGGTTTCTCTACTCACCCTTGTAATTTCCTTGACTGTGATGGACATGTTGTAGACCTGTCTGCACCCCCCATATACTATATAGAAATGGACAGTGCTAGCCCGCAAGCTCCATGAAGAAAATTTGTTGACAACTGTGTTTTAGCACTCTATAAGATTCTAGCGTCGTTATTTTGTTTTATGACCTCTTTGGTTAAGCAGGTTGGTGCTACCCACAAATTTGGCTCCAGATTCCACTCATGGAACCTCTCCCACGATAAGGCAAACACTATGGGTGACATCAGCACGCGGTCAGCCCATTAGTATCGTAATACTAATAATAGTAATTTTGTTGCTAGTTATGCACATTTTGGAAATGAGACTGACCACACAAATACTGCCAGCGAGCTTTGCCTGACTTGTTTCTCTCCAACTATGTCCTTTCTCCCAAATTTGGAAGGAAAGGCTTTGGAATAGGGATGAAAAACGTACCCACTACCGATCAGTATAGGTTCATCTGAATTGCACAGCCCCCAACAACATCCCCCCGTTTGGACTTGATACTGTGTGTGTTAGTGGCAGTAATCTGTTATGTATAACATGACAAATTTCAATTCAGTAGCATTCAAGGTAGCACACGCTTCTGTGGGTGGGTGTCTTGACAACAGAGCATATTTACTCCACATTTGAACAGAACGAAACTTGGATGTTTCTTGTTGATATCGCTTCATTTACATATCTTCAAAGCAGCTATTACCATATTATCTTATGGTTAATCTTTTGCCCTCCTCCCATGTGAAACGAGTCCAAGATTCACATGCATGTTTGCATAAGTAACTAGCTAAGTTAGCCGTTTTTACCCATGATCACAAAACCTCATAGAGACAAGACAGGTTTTTTTTCTCTGCAGTGGCCCATTTATCACCAAAATAACTGCATCTTTATTGCGACCGTAAAATGTTGATTTCCCCCTCAGCCCTATAAGCTTTATACTTAACACTACGTCACTAAGCTGCACTGAAAATACAACTTCCATTATAAAAGCCTTCTCCCACACTGCTCTGCGTATTTGACAGATCAGTTATCAAAGTGACAAAACGCTTGTCCAGGCTCGGCAAAGAAACTCCCCATCTGCGCTCATAAGCAGTCACCATCATCTGAACCTGGCAACACTTCTCTTTTTACGATAAGACGGCGTGACACATACAAACTCAGCAGCAGAGCCCAAAGACACAAAGGCTTTGAAGCAGACAGAGCGAAACTGTCAGCAAAATGGTTTTCTGCCATGGACACATTTTTCTAACTGTAGTTTAGATGAAAAGGGGTTTTGCACATGATAGTGATTTCTGACAATGGAAACGTAATGTGAGCTATCAGTTATATCCTTGTGCATGCAAGTGACCACTATGAGTACATTATGAGGCTCTTTTGGAAGGATATTACTCAAGAAAATTTAAATTAAGGTTTGGTTTTGGTGAAATAATCAAAGGGAACATTTATAAATACTAAGTCAAATGTGTTGTATATCTTCATTACAAGATCCTGCCAGACAACATTGACAATTCCAACAAATCTTTGGACTGGATACTAAGGGTGTACTCAAAATATTGTCTTTATCAAATTTGTATGTTTAAATACTACATTCAGCTTTACCTCTTTGTTAAATCTGATATAATTCACATCATTCCTTGCCCCCCTGAATGGGCAATACTTCCATAAAACAGGAAAGCCGGAATCAAATGGAAAACAAATGCAGATTGTTCCGATCAGGGCACCTCCCGCTGCGCCATAATCAGAATGACTTTTAGTTTCCTTCATACATATTTGATTCATTGCTGTATTCATTATTAAACGAGCAAAGAAAGTGCTGAGTAAGGATGCTACTGTCACTCTGAAAATAGTAAACATGTCCTGTGTTTAGAGACGTGGTGTGAAAGTCTAGACGTTTTAAGAGGAGAGAGGTGTGCGAGGTGTGTGTGTGTATATGGGGTGTGTGCGTGTGTGTGTGGGTGTGTGCTGCAGTGGTGCTGAACGGACAGCGACGCATAGAAAGGTTACTGCGTGCACAAGCTAGCTTGTTGTTGTACTAGGATTTTTTCTTTGCCTATTAGTTACATAAACAGGTATGTGTATTGTATTTTGGACACATTTGATCACATAATCCTTTTTTGGAAAGAAAGAGTGGTATGCTGTGGCAATGTCCTCTTCAACCACAAAGTCACACTATAAAGCAAAATGGATGGTGTCTTTGCCAAGGACACAACAGCAGTATGACCTTGGTAGCATTGGATTTGAACCCCCCAACACAACATGATTTACATATACGCCAGGAAAACCAGATAAGTGGACTAGAGTTTAAGTAAAACCATGTGTTCAAAATGCAAGTTGCCTGCTACATGTAAAGTACATGCTAGTATCACTAGCAGATACGCTGATGCATTTAAAGAAACATGAGACATGTATTAGGATGCTCACTCTTTTGTTATGGATGAGCTGCATTGATATATATGGCTACTCAAACTTAGACTTGTATGTTCTCTATGGTGTTAAAATGAAAGGAAAAAATACAATAGAGCTTCTCTTTGTTATTGTGTGTTGCAGAAAGACAATAATGTTTGAGGAAAGCATTTTAGATAGCTCTGAGATTAAACCCTGAGTGTAACAGAGATCTTGCTTATCTATGTTTGCCAAAAGTGTGGTTACTGCATGTATGATTGCAACATAGTCCAAAATCTCTGTCCATGTGCGTGAGTGATAAGATGTCCATTTGATCGCCGTCATCCTTGAAGTAGAAGGACTTTGAGCACTGGGAAGGTAAACCTGTTGTCTACCACAAGCCAGTGAAAATACTAAAGTTAATGTTGATTTTGTTTTTTCTCTGACAGTATTGATTTGTTGTTGTGATCCAGTAATATTTTTTTCTGTCCTTTAATTTTCATGTTTACTGCTGTTTCGGCTATGAAAGCTGACAATTCCATATTTATCAATATTAGCTTACTGGAACCAATTTAACCAATGAATATGTGATAGTTTTGTTCTTTCTCTTGCTCTGGTTTACATTCCTCATCCTCACGTTTGCTGTTCCCGTTCTGGACACTGAGTGGAGCAGGGATTACGGCAGACATTTATAAAACCAGATTAGCAAGGATCACCTTCTCACCAGCGTTCTGTCCTCACCGATAAGTAAGTCTATGACCACAAATTAAAATCTTCTTTTGCAAAATTTCCTGCGTTACTTATAATTTTCTTTCAATATTAAAATAATATAGTGATAAGGCCAGTTTGCCTTGTATCTTTTATAGATTATATATATTTTTGTTTTGTTTTATAGTTTTTTTATATTTTTGTTGCGTTTGTATCTTTAGATTTCTTATTTTTTTTTATTCAATTATTTATTTTGAACATGCACAACATTTACTTTCACATACTCTACATCGATATAACAGACAAGTACATAGTTCAAAAAGCGGTTGGATGAAGCAAATGCTAATTTTATTCCAACCCCCATCACTCATGCCTCTGCAGACATGTCATAATCAGTCTCATGGACCAAAACTGCAAAACCATTTTTAGCGCCCCCTGAAATTACCCCTAAGTATTATCATTAACCCTGCAGCAAGGTTTTGATTGGCTACCATAGCATGTTAGACATCATTGTAAAGCCAATTTCCTCAGAAGGACAACCATATAATTTACTTTATTCTATATGTTTTGTTAAATAGTTAAAAATAAAAAATAAATTATTGGAGTCTTCAATTACATCTGATCTATAATTATGTATATGTCCAGTTTTGGTTCAATACAAACAGTAACTGAACTCATTTTGTCCAAGAAAAATTGATCCGAAAAGAATATCCAAAGGTATGTTATTATTCTAGTACAGTATACTTTTGCCGTTTGGACCACCTTTTTGAAATTCGGCCCCCACCAAGATGAGTTTGACACCCCTGCATTTTCCCATTTCTGGACCAGGATTACTTGAGACAATACAGGGAGACGGACACACACATAAAAGCCAGAGGATAGAACCTGTGACCTTACTGTGAGGCATTGGTGCTATAATCGCTGCCGCCACGACCTGATGACCTCTTGTTTCCCTCCTCTCGCCTGATGGTTTCACTCTCGCCTTTGACAGTTCTGACAGATCTGGCAGTTGTTACAGATTACAATGTTCAATAGTTATAACTTGGAATGACATATGTAATCCGATAACCCTACACTCTAAACACATAGGGGGATGTTGCAGCGTCACAGTTCTGGATTATGCTATGACTCTAAACCGTCTTGACTCCCAGCTGCACTCCTGACTCATGCCTCATATTAATAGCCTACAGAACATCCACTCTGCTTCTCTGTCCTCACAAAACACTGCAGTATTCATGTGTGCAGATTTGAAATACGTTTGGGTTGGCTATATGCTAATTGAGCTGGAGGGCAGGCCTGATTACTATAGAAGAATGTGCCTTTAACTGTTATCCTGATTTACAATGGATTCATGTTTTAGTGGATTTTTTCTGGATTCCTGGGTGTTTGTAATAAAACAAAAACAAAAAAAGTATAGTCACTAGTTGTCCTTCTGGCTTTATCCCACTGTTGTTAGCTGACATATTGAAACAGCAGAGAAGCAACTCTGCAATTTGAAAACTGAAAGGAAAGTTTGAACAAGATGGTGAAGATAAGGTGGAAATGCACACATACAGATGGTTGTAGAATTGTATTCAGTTGGATGGGAAATGCCTATGCAATGTAATATGATAGAGGTTTTTTTAAATGTATTTTTTGACAAAGAAAATATCCAAATGTGTTCTCAGGTATCTAATTATTGAAAGTTCTTTTTACTGACCAACATTATGCATATATTTTTGAATATTGTCATCACTTCTACATCTCTATGATAACGTCATAGGATTAATATGTAATGACAAAAAAGATGTGAAACTTTGTGGATTGACCCATTCACATATTTGATTTAAATAAAATGCCTATATGGGTTTTTCACAATTTGTTGTCCATTATGTGTAAAGCATATTCAATCTAAGCCAAGACGACGCGAATGCATAGATTCACATGTAAAAATAGGTCTTATTTCCATGCAGTGGATCGCAGCTGGTGTGAGCACATGTTCAGTGCCTGTCCACACATTATGTTACTATACCAGCCCATGTACCTGCTGTTACTGCTCTGTGACTGCTCTGTGACATACTCTCTCCCTTCTTCCTCCTGCTCCGGCTTCAGCCATCGTTCATGGTCTGACTCAGCAGAAGCACAGACACAAGGTCATCTGACTGCTGTTACTAAGGCGACCGCAGTTTGGGGGATATTCCTTTAACTTGAGGAGGAGGCAGGAGGGAGTGATGCGAGCAGTGGCAGAATGATCCAGAAAAAGAGAAAAGTATTATGTCATGAAATCATTGGTCATTTTTCTGAAAGAATTGTTCATCTGTGGCAAATATGGATTATTATCATATATTATAAATCAATATTAGTGCCCCAGCTTCCCTGTTGACCTGAATGACACACTCTCTTATTATGTCCACTCCTCGGCTAGAAATGTTTGAGTTATTTTTGATAGCACTTTCAGGATGGGCAAGACAATAAATTCAGTTATTAAAGCAAGCTTCTACCAACTCAGAGTCTTGAGCAAAGTCGTAGGCTTGTATTTCCACTGTCTTTTTTTTGCTTTTCTTTAAGGTTAGATATTTTAACTTCCTGTTCTGTGGTCTGGACTTACTTGCTTACAGGGACACGAGGGAGAGAGCACATTACCCCTGGGTTGGCCTCACTTCACTGGCTCCGTCACATTCAAGGTTGATTTTAAAATTCTGAAACTCTTTGTGTGTTTCATGCCTTTTTTCTTTTCATTTGTGCACATGAACCACTTTGGTCAGCTGGTGTTGTAAATGGCAATCTTCAAATGTTTGTGTTGTCAACCAATCTGTATTTGTCATAGCGCCAATCAATGCAAATTGGTATCCGACAGATATTTTTGTCAGAATGACATTTTTGTCAGAATGACAAAAATATGATCTCAGAATGACAAAAATATAATCTCCCATATTGTGCAATGTGGGTATCTTGCCTAAGGACACAGTCACAATGTGTTTACATGGAGTTGACTTTCCGCATAGTTCGTTTAAAATCGACTTTCCACAGCTCATGTACATCTGTGGGTTTCCAGTCCTCTTTCCAGAATCAGCTTGCGCCTATTCCGAGTGCCTCTACTTGCATGTATTCGCGTCAATCGGATTGGAATGAGACATTGGCCAGTGATACATTTGATCATGCAAGGAGAATCCAAATGTATTTGGACGAGTATAGACGTCTCACTTCTGTTGTTCGGGTTCATTACATAGTCCTTCGCTGCACGTTCTTTGTAGTTTTGATTCGTTATTCAAAGCAAAACCAAACGAATAGTGAATTTCCGTGCCGTTATCAAATGCACTAACTATGCTGCAGCACCTGAGCATGTGTTGTGTGATGATTACATTTGCAGAGTGTTTGTTATACTGCAATATCTTTATGGTCGCCATTTTATTTGAAATTACAGTTACGAAGTTTGAGTAACAAGGCAAACGTAGGAGATGCCATTGAAAGGGTTTGATAGGCTTAACTGCAGGGCGCATGCAGACGGGACCAAAACATTACATTTAGTGGGGTCTTTGAACATATGTATTCTTGTGTTTCGTAAATGCACTCTCTGTCATGTCAACCAAATCAAATTGATTGAATTGAAAGGTGATCCAAGCGAAAGCCATCTTGCATTCACATGTAAAAAGAGTGCATGAAACTTTATAGCTTTGTGGTGCTTGGTTTTCCCAAAGGTCTCCCATCACAGTCATTAACTTTGCCCGGCCTTGCTTAGCTTCTTCGAAGCTTTTACACACAGGTGGTGTCACATTAGACATATAGCAACTTATTGAGGTGAATGGTAACAGGTACTATGATAGTGTTTTCTATCAACCTATTTAGGTATAGCGATACAAATTGGTCATTTATTTGAACTTTTGATAATTGATCATTTTAAAGAATTATTAGATAAATTAGAGAAGAAGATTCAAATTCAATAAATTATTGTCTTTGAATTTGCTTTTCTGTATATTTTACATGTAGTTTTAGAAGAATTAATTATACCTGACATCAATGTTAACATTTTACATTTAGGCCTATCTCAGTCATTCAGTGGCGATAGTCCTTCATGCCATGATGGGTCCCCTGGCGCTGATCTACACCGAGCTTTGACAGCAGCCCTGAAGGATGGGTCAAGAGTCAAACGCAGACAACACATTTTCCAAATGGAACAATGAAGTATGGCTTCACCTTCACCTTGTGAGCAGTCCACTGTTAATCTAAGATATTTTATTATAATATACTTCCTGTGACACAACTTTAGATAAAGGGAGCTATTGGAAAATGTTCTCTGTCCTCCATTATCCCAGCATGCATCTGTGCGCATGTCCATATGTGCTTGACTTTCCTCTTTTGTTTTTCTTGGGGACAGAGTATCCACTTTACCAATCCTCACTTTTCTATGTCAGTAAGCATGACCATACAACAATTGTGTTAAGCATGCTTCCATTAGACACATGTCATCCTTTTTTAAAGGTAAAACGATTATATTTACATTGAGCTGAGTCATGGTCTGATGATCAGTAGTTCAGATTTAAGATGTGCACAGTTTAAGGCTGCTATTATGTTTAGCAGATCTGAAAAAGGGCCAGTGTTGTGTGTGTGTGCTGCTGCAGATGCGGTGATGTGCACATGCCCATGATGAGATGACACATTCAGGGTCCGTGCTGTTACATGCAGCGATGCACACAGACTACAATGTGACACTGATACATTACAAGAGGAACAAACACAGGCACGAGTCACGACAGCTATATTCTAACCTTGTTCGTCCATTTACACAATTTGAGCCTAGAGACGACGCTGCTGGCTGCACGCCTCAGAGTTCTGCAGTAAAGCAGGTGGGGCAGGACTGAGCCCCGATTGGTCCGAATGAAAGACTAGATGTCTATTGGCTAGCGTTTCTGTCTCTGAGTAGACGCTCAGCCTCGTGATTGGTTGTGTTGTGAGCGAAGGGCGGGTTGGATCAGGGCTCTGTACGTCCTATTTGCGCTCAGGGCGGAGTGGTGAGGCATGAGTAGCGGAGTACTGCGGCAGCCGGCAACGCGGAGGGAGATAGGTCCTGAAAAGGCAGGTCTGTGATGCGGCTCTCCTTTCGCTCTTTCCACGAGAGTCACAGTCCTGCGTGATGCTCCGCTTGAGACCGCTACTTTTCATCTGACGTCTCACGGTGCAGGAGAGTGTTGCCTTCAGTGTAAAGGTCTGGAAACCCTGATTGTTGTCTTTGAAACTCAGAAACGGTCATATTAAGATTCTCACTTTTATTCCCAAAGGCACATATTGTATTTGATCGTGAGAGGCTGACACCTCTCAAGCCGTGCATCACCTGAGAGGAGAAGAGTGACTGCGCCAACATGGGGGTAAGCTCCGCTTCAACTTTTCTACTACGACCTAGACTGAAGTGGCCATCAAACTGACGCAGCCTGTATTGTCATTGCTCTGTCACATCAGGATATGTATCTGGAGGAATTCTCATACAGGATGAATGCCATTATTGTATTTTACATCAGTCTTTCAGAATGCGTCAAATTCTAGCTCGCAAAGCAAAGCCTGCTGCAAATATTTACAATTATATCCCTTTGTTTGACACGATCTGCCGCGTTGAAAAACGCAAAATTGTTGCGGACATCTGGATGGGGAGGTCCTGTGCGTATGTCCGGATGTACATTAGAGTAGGCCTTACTTTGACTGTAACCTTGCCGGTCGTACCTAATCTGTTTAATCCTACACTGAGCTACGGGAGGAACGCTGCTCGCTCGTAGCTACTGTCAATCAGACTTATTTTTTCATTAGAATATGCCTTATATTTTACATTTTAAAGACGTTTAAACACGTGCCACGGTCCGTGTTTTTGGCCCATGTAGATGGATGCACGCAATGCGCTGTGACCTCCATGGAGCCCAGCCCCTCTGTGTCTGTCCTCCGATACCGTAAGCGCACTGCTGTAAGCCCTGCTGTCGTAAACGGGGTGTTGAACTTTGGGAAGCAGGACCATGTTCGCCCTTGTGACTGATGCTGGAAACGACTCATCGGTGATCCGTGCGTCATAATGCGGTTACCCGAATTAGGGACTCGCTGTGAGCCTATTCTTGAATATGTGACATAACGAGGCTTCAAGCAATGATTCTGGAAACCATGATGAGGGGAATAGAGACTCGTTTATGATGAAGGTTGTTGTATGGGCTATGCGCGTAAGCTCCACAAGAGCTAATGCGCTCATCACATCTGTGAGCAGATGACGCGGTGTGGGGTTTATGTAGACCACAGCGTTCTTAGTCCGTCACGGACTACATATTTGATTTTACATGCAAGCTGCCGCGTCGTGGTGACATTGGGCAGACATAGATGTGAGCGGTGTAGCGCGGACAGTCGACTGTCACAGCATCAGGCGAATGGGACAATGGCGACGCTAAGAGCTGGGAGATGTCTCTGTCACACTAGAAACTGATGAGAAAGACAGCCTGCTATTTCAGCGGTTACTGCGTCAAGCAGGTGGAAAGTGCTTACGCATGAGGTTGCCGCATGAAAGTTGGTCAAAGCAAAGATATGAGATGGCCGCATACCATATAAGAAATCTGTGTTTTAATCCAATGTCTGCGTGACTATGATGCTCCGAGATTCCGACTATCACATATACGGTCATTGTTCATCCTTGGCCTATGCAGGATGCACCAGAGCTGTCCTCTACTGGATCCGCAGGGGACATGCCTTGCGACGGCGTTCTGCGTCAAACCGGGGGCGGGGCCTCTGAGGTGGAAATTCCCAATAAAGAGCTGTGATAGGTTGACACCCAGACCCACGTATACAGAAAAGGGTTAAGTGAGGCTGTTGGGAGACTGGCAGATATACTACAGATATGAAAAGAGCAACCTTTTCAGAATGTATGTTTGATCATGAGAGTTGAGCCAAGAGGATGTGAGCAGTCATCAGCAAGAGTCAGAGTGTCGTCTTTGGAAATGTGAGCCAAGAGCAGCATACTCAACGTGACCATGTGGTTACTGGTCACCTTCACATGTGGCACACACTGAAGGTGTAGGCTGTGCACATGTTCAGAGTTCTGGAGGTGCTGTGCTGCAGTCAGGAGGGAGGGCTGTATCCTGTTACCGGATAATGACCAGAGGCTCACATTATCATGGCTCCTCTTTCCTATGGCTTTTGTGGGATTGGTTATCAGGGGCACAAGGCAGATGGGGCAGGCAGAGGGTGGATGATCTCCAGAGAACATTGACTAAAGGCTCATGTGGTGGGTATAGTGCAGGTGTGGAAGGATTAGTGACATGAAGGTGCAGTAGATCTATTAGAAGGTTATGGTTACAGTGCTTTAGAGCTCTAAACAGGAGAGAGGGGAGATGAACAAGCACTAGTGATGGTAGAAGAGTCTCATTACATAACTGCTTACACCTACGGCACATGATGTCCTCTGTATGCAGTGTAGTCTGCATAGCAGTGCAGTGTAGGTACAGAGGTGTGCTGCCTCTGCAGAGGCTGTGCCTGAGAGCTGCAGACTGCAGCATCCCTCTCCCTGCACCTGGAGCTGCTAATGAATGCACTGCAACACAAACTCATTCTGTAGCTTTAGCCCAATGTCCAAATGGTTAAAGAAGTTGTCATCATCATCTTTTCAAATTCTCTATTTTCCCTAGTCTCTGTGTAGTTTTTATTATAACAATAGGTTGATATAGTATAATCGCAGGTATGATTCGTTGTCGTAAAGAGATGACAACATGTAGTAATTAAAAAAAACAGTTTCGCAGCATTAACAGCTGATGGTCTTTGTTGTACGAGTGATTCAGAGAATGGACCCATGATTTGTGGCGTTGTCCTGGAGGTGTGGGTCTGATTATTGCGATGAGAGTAATTTGGCAGCATGGATTGCTCTGGGCTCACTGTTAGAGGCCATTGGTACGATAAGATTTACAGTTCTAATTTAAACAGGGCCTAAATCAGACACAAGTGGCAGCTTACAGTCCACAGCAGTGGTGCCAACGTCTGGAGGACAGTGGGGGGATGGATATAGCTGCTCTAAAAGGGCAGATTGAAACACCTCATTGACAGATGGATAAGAAAACAGGTAATTAGGTGGTTGTGAAGGGACACATTTGAATTATTATATCATCATTTATTATTAGTTTGATATGATTTCCTGCTGTCGATGTTATAACTTGGGATGGTGCCAAATCACCGACACTGAGGTCTCTGAATTGTATTCGGATTGAATAATTCATGCATGTATTGCTCTGCATTTGTTCTGCATCACCTACCCACCCACATCTGCCACAGTAAAATGGTTTTATGAATGTTCTGGAATTAACTGGTTCTTATATTTTATCAAGCTATTTGTAGATCTATATTGCAGTTCACCATATAAATATAAAACTATGACCTTGTGTCTTTGTTACACATACAATATATCTTTTAAATTGACAGTTGATTTAAAACCTCCATTTCATTGTTGTTAATACAGAATGAAGGCCAGAGGAAGTAGACCATGGAACAGTCCACATTGAACCAACAGAAAGAAGGAAGCATTGTGCTAATCCAGACATACTGTAGGCTAATCCGTGTTCCTTTGGCCCCTGCACTGAAGCCCCCCACAGTGACCCACTGTCCAGCAACAAGCCCACAGCAGATGGACACTCACTGAGCACCAATAGGCTAAATAAATTTGCACACAACTTCAGTATATCAATACAAGAAGAAAACTAAAAGCAAATTTAAATTGACCAAAATCATTTATGGTCTGGACTTTTCCTGCAACATATGACCAAATACTGAGCATTTGTAGACTTGAAGATGGAATAAGGATAAGAAATAGCCAAACAAATTCCCCTTGTTCCAGATGTTGCAGTGGCCGTTTTTTTCCCATTGACCTTAATATCAGATAAGTTCCAAACAGACTAGAATTGACAGCTGATTTCATGCCACGCAAAGAATACACTGGGTGTTGAATTATTGATGCACGAGAATATTACAAATGAAGATATCAAATAGCAAGAACAGGGTTTCTGGTTAACCGAGATGCAATGAAAGTGCTGTTTTAATGCATTGGGAAACTAGTGGAGCGGAGAAGGTGAATGTTATTTGGGATGGTACGTTTACTCATTTATTTTGGATTGGATTTTGGATTGTTGCCCTGTTCTTAGTATCTGTATTGACATTTACAGTGAAATGTAATCTATTCTACAAGAATTTAGATCCGTCCTTATTCATTGTGTAATTGGTTACATTCACAAAGTTAAAACTCTTTCCGTGTTCATTTTATTTATTTATGCAAGACAAAAGAATGAGAAAAAATTCTACCTATTGACTTGATTATGTATCTGGCCCAGAATGTCTTTAGTCAACAAAGCGTAGTAGTTCTTGCATGGGTAGTACGGTTAACATCTCATACTGGCTGTTGAAAGCCATGAATTCCCCCTGCAAACCAAACCACTTCTTGTTCTGTGCTGATGTCACATCCTCTTTTATGGGTTTTGAACGGCATGGAAATGTTGTGATCGACTTGTCTGGGCAAATTTGAGTGAGGAACGTGACACTCCCTTTGTATGAATGCCAATGTTTTGAAGAATGGCATCTATTGAGCAATTTGATGGACATGTTTATGGCATGAAACACTGGTCCTATGTGGTAGGACATTCAAGCCTGAGGCAGGGCTGCTGAGCTGGGAAAGCATCAGCACATCTTGACATTTAAACAGTCTATTAAAAGGTTTTGACAAATTGTAAAAAAAGATTTATAAAAAAATAATGCATGTGGACAATGCACAAAATGTTTTCCCAGATTTACTCAAATACAGTTAATTTAGTATTTTGACTAGTCATCTAAACTGCACATTAAGATGGCATTTCTTAGTAGGGTTTTGTTTTAACACCAAAACAGGCAATCAAATCTTTTCAAGACGAATCCATTTCCACAGTGACAGCCGTATTTATGTTTNGTGACGGCCGTATTTATGTTTAAGAGTTTACAGATCCAAAGGAATTTGCATCCAATATGATGAATTTCATAACCTTAGTTTCAAAAACTTTTTTTTTTTTTAAATGCCAGCGTCTTGTCCCTGCAGTGAGCACAGAGTCCTGTTACGGACGCATCAATTATTGGTCGCCTCTCATCAGGGGATCCGAGGAGCTCCGTCACCGTACTGATGGCTGTGGCGGTCGCTATGGTTACCCCCTCAAAACACGCCACCCCCCTGTTTCCTGAGCAAGGGCTTGTCTACAGAATAATGCATGTTAGTCCACCACAAAGCAGGTATCTATGGAGCCTGGAACCTGATAGTCTAATGGTAACTGATGTTGATTTAGTAACACTTGAACACTATTTACAGCCTTAATAACACATGCATTATAATGAACATTTAGTTTATTGCTTAGGAGTTTAGGCCTATGAAGCCGCTCATCATTGAATCTTTAAGAGCTCATTACTATGTTATATTTGTTTCATTTACAGTACCAATCTTACCCTCTTATACCCAACAACATTTTTCCATGCACTTTTCAGTTTCCTGTTCTTAATTCTCCTCTAGCATCACTCTGGAATGTTGGCATGAATTACTGAAATAATCCATTGTTTACTGCCTTGATCCTTTGATATGTTGGCACTTTGTTGAGATTAGACTTATTGTTTATCATAAATACATAACGAGTTTGCTTTAATGTTATACTGGAAAGTCTTGGATGAAAAGGGAAGACGCCCACCAAATTGTCTGAGCCAGGATTAATATGAATAAAATGTCTACGTTTTTGCAATCGATCAGGTCCAGTCATTAAACAACGCTCTTGTGTATGATGCCCATTGAGGGATTTATTCTTCTGAGATAATCAAATTATGTATAATAAATGAGTGCTACCTGAGCTGCTCTGCTGGTTCCAGGTAAATATAGTCATGTAGTGATTATCAGAAACGTGTGTCCGACCGTTCCTGTGGATGTGACGGAGCCTCCGCTGTAATCCAGCCTCAGGTTTCTGTTTCCTTTTCGAAGAACAAGCAGATCCTTCTATTACGCAGGGCTGAGGTGCACTGCTGCTGGACACACGTGTGCTGAGGCCTTAGATTTGGTTGTGTTCGATAATTGTTTAGCC
>JAPMNZ010947688.1:0-20889 GCA_029875035.1 Pomatoschistus microps | reverse complement strand
TTATGAGACGACCACAGCTGCAGGGGCGTCCTAACATTGTAATAAGCCGCACGTTGTTTTTGTCTCACTTCACACAATTGAAACTCAAAACAAAGCAGAAAATAAACTTACAAAAGAAGAGCACACAGATTTATATAGTAATTATTACCCCCATTAATTAGCTTTAAGGACACCCAGTATTATGAAACTAATAGAACTGCAAGTGCCCAAGTAAAGGCATCCATATATACGTTTTATTGTTTTTTTTTTTGTTTTTTGTTTACCTTTACACACTTTACAAAAACTGGTGAATACAATTAAAAATAAATATAGAAATATAGAGAATAAAATTGTGCTGAAAAACTATGGAATGCTAACTACTAACAGTAAACAGAGTGTGGCCATGGTAACTAGCACTTGCCCATTTCTGGTGCAAAACAAAATATTTTATAAAGAAAAAAAGAAAAGAAACACTGATATATAACAAAAATACCTATCGATACAGAACTAATCACACATTTAGGGAGATCAAAAGGGTACACACGTTGAGTTGTGACACTTCCAAAACTAAAAACTGTCAAATAGACTGCTCTAGTGTTAAGGAAGTAACTCATTTGCACATATTTGAATACCCGTAATGAATTCCAAAAACGCGCTTTATTCAATATTTAGTCTGCCTTATCTGTGCCCATAAATCCTTCTACTCTCTCTGCTATACTAACCAGACGCCTATAATAACCTCATAGGCAATAATTGGGATTGAGGGCTTCCCCCCCCCTTCTTCTCTTCTGCTCCTATAAGCGCATGCGCATTCCGTATCGCACTGGTCAGTCTGAGAAGCAGCTGTTCTGGGCTGGTGAAATTCCAACATGGCAGTGGCTGTGGTCAGTGTTTCCTGCGTTAACTTGGGATGGTTACAGCTCTCTCGCAGCCCGGCTTAACCTCCGCGCCCCCAATTCGTCAGCAGAAGCCGTCCCCGGGATCGATGGGACCCTAACCCCCCACGTGAGACCTCGACCTGTCGCTAAAAAAACAGGTAAGAAGATCGCGTTGTCCGTGTAGCAATTAGACAGAGTGGACAGAGCAGCCAGCCATAGAGGATACATTGTGCCACATTATTCAGGATTTACTCTCTCGCACTTTTCCAGATCACAAGTTTTCACGTTCCACGCTCCCACTGCGCGTCTATTGCTCTTTTACCCAATATTGAAATTTGCCAAGTGCACCTGCGCCACGGGTAAATACGCAAAGGCTGGTCCACACGAAGCCTGCAATGTGCGCCTCTCCGTGCGTTTTGCGGCAAGTACATTGACAAAACATTCACAAGTTGCGTGATCGCGGAGCCTCTTTAGGAGCTGGATCGTGAAGGCTGATGATGTGCTGATACGGCTACAAGTTTCTCTCCGCACGCAGCGTCTCCAGAGGGTCATGTTTTTGGTTAAAAGCCGAGAGACTTCTTTATATATATATGTATGGGGCGTTATGGGCTGATTTCGCTCCTCGTCACTTCACAATTTTTTTTTTCTCCTCAAAACCATGCACCAGTTGAATCGTCCTCGCCCCCCTCCTCCTCTTCTTCGTCCTCAGCAGCAGCAGCAGCGCAGCCTGTCATCCCGGGTCCACTTTCTAATGAGATGCATGTAGGTTAGATGCGTCTATTGAGTTGCAAGCTCCACTCGGGAGGGCCCACCTTTCACACGGCTTCAAATACAACCACAGCGGGAAAAATGCCTGCGTCTTGCTTGTCCGCAATGAACAGATTGTTATATTGTTGAGGGATTTCATTAGATTTTTCTACTTTTTTCCCCCTTGAAGTTAATGCCAGTGCTCTCATCTTCTTCTTCTTGCTCTCCCTGTTCCAGCACGTCATGATCAGCAGCAGCAGTGTCTATGGTAAGTCTTTATAATAATAATTCTTTCATTCTTTATCTATACATGCAAACAGACACACAATATTTATTTAAAATACTAGTTTATGCAATGACAGTAGCGGTGAGTCTTTCTTGGAGTTGATTTGTTTTCTATAGTTCAGCACGTAAACAACTTTTAGATGATTTAGAAATTAAACTTTAGGAATTCTGCCGTGATTGGAACATAGACATTTCTCAAAATTTAAATTCAATATTTTACAGAGACTAAAATACAGTATATATCTGCATATCATTTGATTCATTTTATCACTAAATTTTGGATTTGTCAAACCTATATTGTAGAGGGCATATGCAGACTTTACTTCTATGCATCTTATTAGTAGGCTATATTTTCATAAAATTTCCATAATGTGTTACTATTATATTTCTCCTGTTGCAATAAAAAATCACATATTTTCAAACTTTTTATTCAACACAACGGACATTTTTCCAACTTTATTTTTAAATCAATTATCATAGACATGGATAATAACATATTTATTTCTGTGACACTATCTAACCCCGGATTTAACTGAGAAACACTGCAACCACTTTTAATTTCCAGAGCCGTTGGTCCTCTTTTTGTGGACGCAGCGACAAACTTTGACATCCGCACACATTATGGTTTTTGCGGCAGTTATGAGCGAGGACTCAACCTTCCACCTTTGAACCTCTCTCCGCTCTGTGTATGTGTGTGTGTGTGTGTGTATGTGTGTGTGTTCTAAACGGCAGCAACACTCTGAATTGTAGGATTTCACAAAGACGACACGTGTGCAATAACTAAAACGGTTTACAATTAGACTTTTGACTTTGTTGTTTGTTTGTTCCTTTATTTTGCCTGGTATATTAGCGCTAACAGGAGCGCTGAGGTGCAGATTTGCGTGAGCATGTAGCAGACAGGAAACAGCGGCATTAACAATCCGGCAGTGGTTTGGTGTGTAATGTAAATATTGTAGCTCTTCTGCAGTTTGTTTATTTCTCTAAGTCTATTTGTTTTCCACAGTCCTGGGCTTAAGATCCATCCTCTGCATGTGCTGTCTGTGCGCGTGTTGCAGTGACAGTAGCAATAATCCCCTCATTATACACATAACGTATCGTCTCACATCTCTGGCAGCCCCCCGATAGAGCTAATAGGCACAGAGAGAGCAGAGAGAATGGGAAAGGAAGAAATACTACTTTACAAACAGGGACTCTTTTACTCTGCCTCGCATGGCTTTATTTATCTAAATACAGACTTTCCTAGAGACACACAAATGAATAGAGTGAGCCGGTGTGCCGTGAGGGTGGCTAAGCTACTCCCTATGGGACTGTATAAATAAATTATCCTGACACTTTCTATCAGTCTGTAATGTTTACCATTAAAAGCTGTTTTACCATCCTCAAGCCACCGATGTGCGCTCCAGCCTAGGCTCGTGGGACTCGTGGCAAGACACAGATTTAAGTGGGGAAATGTGCTTTTCCACAGCCCGTTGTTAGTGCTGGCCACGTTCATGTCAGTGGACTTCTCCTGTCTGCACGTCCTGACAAAAGACCCTCTTCAAACGAGAGCCAGGCAGGGTTGTCATCTTTTAGCAAATATGTTAAGTGTTATCTTTTGTGCTGTGGGCTTGTGGAGCGCAGCCGAACCCCAAGGGAGCCTAGCGCATGCAAATAGAACAAATCCCTCTCGGACCTGTCTGTCGGTTTCACTCTCTCGTTTCTCCTCTGTCTTCTCATCTTTCTCTCCTCTTTTTCCACATATGCTCGACAGTGCGTCAGCCTGTCTTGTCTTCCTGCTCTCTCATCTATTTCACTCTTTGTCCACTTATTCCCCCACCCTCTCTGCCTTACCCCCCTTTCCATCCCAGAAGACAGTGCTGGGGCTGTGTGTCAGCTAACTGTACTTGTGCTGTGTAGTCTTTGTGTGTTTCTGCTGTTCGCTGACAGCCCCTCCTCGCAGATCTAAGTTCCTCTCCAAGACGGCAGGCAGCTGTCGTACAGTGCCGCTGCCCCCGACATGTTTCCCGTAGATGACTGGACGCCAATTCCTTAAAATCTTTGACACACTGATCCACTCAATCTCCTCACCACTTTTGTTCAGTGAAGCCAGGATTCTCGCCTCAAATGGGGGTTTTGGGATTGTTTGGTGGTTTTTTCCAGCGTTGCTTTGACTGACAGTTGCCGGTTGATCCCTCGTCTCTCCTTCCTTCCACTGCGTGTTTGTGTGAGTGCACAGCCCAGTGCACACACACATTTATATTCATCAGGCCGGTGTTTCCCCAGTGCTGCTGACTGGTTCTTATCCAGTCACAATCTGCAGGGTGGACTCCAGGCCACAGTCGTCCTGACTCAGGACTGAAGACATATGCCCTATGTCTAGCACACTATATGTACAAGTTATTCTGTACATTTGTGAAGAGGCTTTGAATGATATAACAGGGAAAGGTGATACAGTATGATAAGCATGTTTGATGATGTGTCCACATATGTGAGAGAGAGATCTGTCCATATCTGTGAGAGAAGTGTCACCAGTCCACTTACCCATATCTCACTGCTTAATTTAGCCCGTATTCCCAGACATTTAGTTAAATTCATGTCCATGTAAATTCAGGAATTTAAAAGCATTATCTTACATTCCTTGAACTACGCATCACTTCAATGTTTGAAGTTCTTCCATTTATGTAATGCGTCATTTTCACAGGTTTAATCAAATCAAAGCTTTTTTCTACCTTCTTTTACAGTCCTCTGCCCCTTCTCTGAATTTTAAACAGACCTGTGCTCACCTCCTTCTGCTCTTCAACAGCAATCTCGGCCACCCATGGCATGGATTCTCTGGTAGATATTAAAACATTCAGTGTGTGCAAGTGTTAAATATGCTAAGTGCTTATTATGAGAAAAAAAAACTTCCACATGGAATATTCTACACCATTAGACCTCAATAGGCGGCACACAGCTTATCCTTAACATTGTGGCTTCAAATGAAAAGGCGCCGTTTCTAATTAGGTTATTGCCATGGAAGTCTTAAGTTAAATTGTGCATTGATATGCATAGAAGCTCGCCACTCATTTGGCCCGAGCCACGTTGTCGAGAGCCTTTTTTTCAGTGGGCCTCAGAAATGACAGCGAGGAGGAAGAATCTGACTGTAATCTCTGCTCCTCTCGGACTGGCTCTGGCTGGGGATCTGATTTTGTTAGCAGCACCGAGCCTTGGCGAGATAGTGGCCGTCTGCTGCCCCTTCCCGCTTCCCCCTCCATTCCCCCCTTCCCTTCTGTCTGTCACTAAAATGTCTTGATTAGCAAAAAAAGGCATATCTTTTCTCTGGAGTTGGTTTTGGCATGCCTCTTGCTGACACCAGTGCGCTGAGGTGTGTGTGCATGTTAATGAACAATAGCTGTATAGGTAGAAGTGGCATGTGAGGCTGGCACGCTGCCAGAGCTGGACAAAGGCTGGTGAGTGACTGGGCGTGTGGCACAGCGGCACTGAGCAGCCTGTGGCCTGTGGGAGATGGGCACAAACTGTCAGATCTGCTGCGAACAACAGTGTTTAAGCTAAACAATGGCTCCAGCCTCACTTGTGTTGGAAGTGTAGACGTGTCAAGAGCGTTGCCTTGAATCAACACACGTATTAACCTGTGTGTGCATGCTCATGTGCCGGGCCCAGCTGAGAGGCTGTGATTATGTACAGTAGTGCGCCCTGCGTTGGTGCGAGCGGGCCAAGCTGCCCCTGTGGAAGCAGGCGAGAGCATTAGAATGTTGCTTGTACCACTCACTTGGCAGGATGGACACATGTGGTAGATAGCTAATGATAGCATGCAGCGTATAATGAGATCCTACTCTCCGTCTGTCTCCCCTACCTGGCATCATGCATTAACCATACAAGAGAAAGAAGAGGCACGCATGGTATTGACTTTTGAGTGGGTGTCTGCTTGTCCGTTGTTGGTTTTGTTTAGCACTCAGAGGTCAGTATGGCTGCAAGCGCCGCACATTTATAACAAGTGTTGTTCTGCGCATTGCTTTTTTTTCCCTTATCGTGGCAGCTCATTTTTTGTACAAGTGGAAATTCTCCTCATGTGCACCTTTTGAGCTCTGCTAAATGGTTGTAAATTGATTTTGGAAGTGTTTGGATGTATACACTTAACATGCCAAATGGTTCAGTTTGTGGGTTAGTGTGTTCTGTCCATGTTTGAAGATGATTCTATGAACAAATTTGTCAGCCTCATAATCCACAGCGTATGATGGCAGGAGGAGTGTTGGCACAGATCCATTGCCATGCCCAGTAACATATATTTATCCTCTTCACTACACAATCCTCTGGACTGCTCGCAGCCCCCAGGGGGTCCCAATGACATGCTTACTAATGTGTGCTTTGGAAACCGAGTGCTATTGTATCCCCTAAATCTCACAAAGCACTGTATGATTTGCCCATTGTCGCTAAATCGCTTTGCTTGTGCCAAGTACTTGCATCTCACAGAGGCTTAATGCTTTGAGGGTTTCAGGGACAGCTTCGAGTTCCTCTTTTGTTGATTTCGGGGAAATGTGCCAAGACTGCTGCGCTGAATATTGTTTTGAGTATGGAACAGGGAGGAGAAAAGGGCCATTGCCAAGCAACTCCATTGAGCCTTGTGAATGGGCCATTCATATTTAGGAGAATCACCCAGATGCCATATTGTTGGCTCAACAACGCTAAATATTCTCCAACAAGGATGGGATTGTTACCGGTTTGAGAATTCTAGGAGTAGAAAAGGACGTTGTGAAATTGAGGGAAAATATTCTCCACTTTACTCTATTCCCTTTCTGTATTGAAAAAAATAGAAATAATGGTGTCTAAATATTAATCAATAATTATCTTTTATTTGTTAACTTCTCACTTGTAGCCTGCCTTTCAATGCAAGACATTAGATTAAATTCCATGTGAACCATGTGTGATATATTTTACTACAAACATAATGTCTACAATTATTTTCATAAACATATTATAAACAAGATAACGGTAAGTATAAAAATTATATAAAGTTCGTTATGAGTTGGGGCTCTGTTTGGTGGTCCCCGGTGCTGCAGGTGGGACAGGACTCTGAGTTTAGCTCCAGACGCAGCAGAAGCACAACCTTTCTTCTTGCTCAGAGACGGTGGAGGACAGGACTTGGCAGAATGTCGTAGTGCTCCTTTATGTCATGCATGCACAGTATTAATCACTGCTGGATCTGCGCCTGAGAGCCTGATCAAATTTATTGTTTGGCTGCACGGGACAGTAATGGGTGTTTAATTACTCAATAAAAGCCCTTTTATAGATTCCCAGGCCTCCTGTGTGTTGAGCAAATGGTATTGATCTGTCTCCGGGCTGCAACATGATAGCCTGTGAAGGAGAATTAGAGCCGTTAGCCTGCTAGCGTTTTCTCATTCATTAGCTGCATTAGCCTGAGGGTGGTTAAGATGTAGCATCATTGTTAATACCTGGGTCTCAGAGGTTCTTGTGTCTGCCATATGTTGTAAAAAAAAAAAAGTACACCTCATTTCCGCAGATATGGACTGAACGAGTAATAAAATAACATCGACCAAAGTATTTCAATAAGAGTCTAAGAGCTGGTTGAAAAGATTTGCCTGGTTGCAGTTTGTCACTTGAGTCACAGGCGTCTAATCCGCGAGTCTCGATTCGATGACGCCCTTCCCTGAGCGGTGATCTGTATTAGCCAGGCTCCCTTCCCAAGCACTTGTTTAATCCCAGCACTTCCCCACCTTTAATCTGTAATCTGACGGCACCTCCTCCTCGCAGCCTAATTCTATGTCTTGTTGGAACGGGCTGACAACAACTTCCAACTGTGTCCTGTCTGTAGACACATGCAGGAGCTTATGTGATGTCCACTGTATCTGTGGCCACTTCCCCTTTTATTCCCTGCCTTAAACTGCCAGCGCCTTGCATCTTTTGTCCTTTTATGTGCGCCGAATATTGCCGTCTCTCTGAACCGGCCCCACTCCTCTTGATGCACCACGAAACCACTGCAATATCTCCCTTGATGTGTCTATATCAATGAATGTGGCCTATTACAGATTGCGGAGTCAGTTGGGTGGCTTTGTGGTCCAAAAAAGCACCCACAAGGGACCATAAAGGAGACATTGTCCAATATGGGTCTTACAGTTCCTTTGTAGATAAATGGATTTTCATGCTTATCAAGTGGGACAGTGACATGAGTGAAAACTGTGGAGAATGTGGAATTATTCTCACTCCAGGGCTATACACTCAGACAACTGTAGATTCAAGTCTGTGTGGTCCTTTATTGTCCCGTCTTAGGATTTTTATGGCTGTGGCGTCCAGTGTGGGACATATACACCCTGTTAATATGCCACAAATCTGCCAAACGCGACCGCAACCAATTTGTTATTGTACGTCCTGTATCTGCTCCACATGCATCATACCGCGAGATAGCTCCGAAATGTCACCATTAAGAAGAATAAATAATTGTTTTCGTATAAGTTCCTATTGATTTCTGAACAACGCTCCAGCAAATGTCATGCATAGTGGTTCTGTATACCAACACGTTTCGCACAAACAACATTATCATATAGACCGCAATCTTAACAAGCGTTTATGGCCTACGGGGCGGTTAATCAATGAGCATAGTGTGATAAAACTATTGTTAAGTTTTCACCTGACGGCATCAATTCAACCCACTCGCATTCCACTATGTAAGACAAGGCACACAGGCTCAGAAAGGCGCACACGCACAATCGCACACCGTGGGGCACCAACGCGAGGCGATGTCGACTCAATGCCGAGCCAGTGATCTAGGTAATCTGCCCGTGCGCTGGGACAGGTCTATTGGTCTACAAATCAATTGGCTTCATGTCCATGCCATTAGGCTAACATGGCGCTGGTGAGGCGCTGAGAGCCGTAAACAGACTGTTTAATTCCCCTGGATGCCGGCCAGGTGGACACTCCCCCCCCCCCCTTTTTTTCCTCCACTTCCCCCTGATCCTCCGCACACTGACTCTTTCCCTCGCCTTTTCCGTCCTCCATCCCCTACTCCTCTCCTCTTCAGTCAATGCGCTCTGCAGTCTCCATGGACCAGTGCTTACAGGAATATTGCTTGGAGGGACTTGGTGTGTACAGAGCAGAGATTTTGGCCAATGAACCCTTGTTGTGCTCTGTCCTGCAGTTGTGTGTCTGAAACCAGTAAGTGATCCCTCGGGATGAAGTCTACTCAGCCAGCTCTCCATCTCCTCCTCAGTTTGTGTCCCATTCCTCTCTTTATATAGCCATTCTCTCTCTCTCTTCCCTCCCTTCTCGCTGAGGATGTGACTGTAAATATGAGCAAACAAACAGGCAGGAACAAAAATGCAGATTTCTGTCTGGGCCACCGCAAGTTTAGCGCTTCCTGTTTTGTGGGACGACACCAAATAAAACAACACTTGTGTCCTCCCTTGGTGTTTACTTTCCCTATATGGCTGCGACTAATGACTTCGCTTCTATCCAGTCAGCAATTCAATTTATCCACCTAACAGTCACGCCGTCCGTCCTATATCATTCTCGCCTGTGTGCTGCTACAGTATGGTAATTGAGCCTGTGTGTCTTGAAAGATGAGTGTTGTTGCAAGTATCACTGTTGTGCGTCTCATTTCCTGCACGCTTTTGCTGATTGACTGATAAGATAAGAAGACCGTGTCGGGGGAGAGCCGGAGCGCGCCCAACACCTTGATGAACGGCCGCAGCAGGATTTAGCCTCTGGAAGCGCTGTCTTAAAGCACCTTTTTCTTTACAACGTCCACAGCACAAATTGTGACTTCCTCGAGTTCTCGTTTCGCCCGGACTGTGCACCTTCCGGCAGACCAGGTTAGCGCACAGCTCCTGTTGCTAGGAGACGTCCAAACCCTCGGACACATCTGGTCAGCTTTTACAACAAGCTGTGGACATTGGCTGAATAAAAACACTCCATACACTCCCTGACTCTAACTGCTTGTAGCTTTAATTACTTAAACCGCTGAATCCTATTTTTCATCCATCATCACAGTGGCCCACTTCGAGGCCATTTCCACACAGCGGTCGTAAAAGTGGTTTATTTCTCTGAAAAATGGCTGTATCAACAAACACGGCTTTGGAAAATGAAAATATCACATCCTGATTTTGAGTTTGTGCTGTTTGCTGGCCCTTCGTTCCTTGGCCCTGACTCATCTCCCTCGTGGGACCCCAGTGGTGGAATGACATTCCCTCTCCAGCAGGACGCCTCAGTCTTATCTTATGTGACAACTCCAGATTGCATTTTTCTTTGCCTTTTGCCGGTCCTTTCGCAAAGAGATCTCAGTGTTCTTTTGTAAACTCCAACACACTCCAGTCTTTATATTGCCAAAGTCCACAAAGCAGAACGCACACAGGCGAGCTCTGGGTAAATAACAACATATGATCAGCTTCACAAAGAGAGGAAATGTTTAGACTCGGAATACTCGCTGATCATTTGTCTCTACAGATAGCATTTTTCATTTCACGACACGCAAGGAGGAATTGTGTGTTGCCTCAGGCGTAGAGAAGCGCCCCACGGTATTATAGCCGTAATTATTTATTTAGTAAGAGTGAAAACAAGACTTTGTAACCGTGGACGCTCACAGGGATATTGCTGTGAAAATATGTGAAAGTATATTAAGTTGCCAACACACACACACACACACACACACACAGACACACACACACACACACACACACACACACACAGACATGCACGCACATCAACAGTTATGGAGGTCCCGTGCTCTCGCTCAGGATCAGGCACAACTGCAGGGGAAATGCAGAGCAGTGGCGGATTCAATCTCTGGCTCTGAGTGCAGTTCAGAGCTCTGGTGACTTTGAGGAAGAAGACTGGAGAAGTTGTTTCCTAGAAGATAGGATTTGCACTCGGATATTGTCTCTAATGAGCGCAGTATACGGTGCACACGCTCTTATGAACGATGGCGAGCATGTAGGCGAAAGTAATAAATATTCTTGCCTGTAGCCTGTGCATGCGGATGCTGGTTTTGAAAACATTATAATCTTGGCAGCATTAACCACCACGGCTTACTGTTAACCAATTAGGAAGTCTTTATCCTGCTTTTGACATTTGTCCAGCAGCGGCAAACGCAGGAAATTAATGGCAGATTATTGGCACAAATCCAACTGTGGCATTTTGAGCCGAGTTGCGGGAAAGTTGCTCAATATAGTTTTTATTGACCTTTTTCAAGCAACATTTATTTCACATGTGTTTTAGTAGATTTGTTTTAATTCTTTACTGTGAATATGCAAATAGTCATACAGTCAGGACCCAGCGATGTTACATTGGAAGTTACAGTCCACTTCTGCCAAACATTTGTAAAGCTTTTGCTCAATAACTTGCATCACAATCTACACATCTATTATTGACGACTGTAAAAGTCTGCAGCGGTCTGAGATCAGAAACACAAGTTCACCATGTCGTTCATTTACTGCATTGAGAGTCCAATATAATTTAATTTTATTTGAATATATGACATGCTGCTTCACAGTTAAAAAGTTTTATTAGCAAAGCAATGCTCTTGTGGCTAATCATTTGTCATATGTGTTCTTTAAATTCATATGACATACACAAGCTTTTATTTTTAAGTAAAATATTAAATCAGCAGTAGGGTGAACAGAATCTCTAAACAATCAAATGTGTGGATTTGTGGCAAAAAGATAAAATATGTTCTCTATTGTTGATGTGTATCTGTATTGCTCCTGACTTTGCAGATTATTTGTAGAATATCAATTATAAAAATCCGAAATGAATATGATAAACTAACCATACATGTAGCTTGGATTTGAACACCAATAATCAATGCAAGAAAAGAAACAACAAACAAGACAACATTTGACATTCCCTGAGCAATTTTACATACATAAAATCATTAAAATAACAATTGGTTAACTTTTCTAAGAATAGATTTTTGAAATGACTATTACTAAGTTGTAAAAGTGACAACAGAATACACATTTCTGGAATGGAAGCATGAAATAGTCACATTTGTGGAAGAGGCGCTATAGGAAGAAGAGAGTAGATTTATCTTTACCAAAACCTGAACCTACTGTTATTTTAATAGATCTCCTCAAATATCTTGTACAAACATAAAGGGCAGGCCAGTAGTAGCTGATGCTTTAACGTCCTGGGTGCGTTATTCAAAGCGGCAGCAGTCTATGCAGCCTAATCTTACCTCAAACATGTTTTTATTACCCTCTAAGTAGCGCTGATACGATCTCCTGGCAGCGCTTGTCACATCGAGCCGTGAAATCAGGCGTCTCGGGATAAACGCGAGTGTGTGCTCTCACTGAATGTGATTACAGTTATTGATCGATCCACAATGACACGATGCTGCCGGTGTCACCTGAGGAGAGGCTGAGTAAAAGGACTGGGGAAAGCTGTGTTCATATGTTCGCCGCCCCATATGCATGCACCGTACTGTTGGACCAGGATCCACGGTGGTAATGTGAGATGAAACGGAGCCTGTTAGCCGCGGCCTTACATCTGCTGTCAGCCACTGGCTCTAACTCTGTTAAGGATGTTATTGATTGCTCATTATTAGCCCGTTCCCTGAAAGATGAGCGTCCCCTATGATCACATTAAATCTCTCGTCTGTCCAATCCTCCTGAGAGGCCTTCTGCTCATCCGTGCCCATCACGTTTCTCCTGTGAGATCTGATATCAAGCAGCCTGACGTTTCTCCTTTTGTTTGATTTACTCACAATAACTGTTTTTCTCTCCCTTTGAACAGGCACCATTTTACTAATTGATGTCTTTAGTCTGTGTAATGGAAATCAGCTTACACGGATGAGCAGCATTTGAAATTATGATTTGTTTCCTTTTATTAGTGCAAAGCGACATTTCAGATTGTCGTGTTCGCTTTGTGATCTGTGTTTATTGATTTGATAGCAAACAAGAGGAGCTGACATGCTGCCTAATATGTACTTTAGTTTCAAGTAGCTGTTTTAGCTTGTATTATTCAAAATGCGCTTGGAGATAAAACTCGTCTTGTCAAATGTACAGGAGTAAATGTAGTTGTTGCATGTTCTTTCTCATGGCTGTGCTTGTCATTTTGCCTGACGATAAACAGTTGTTGGAGGTGTCAAGCGTGCGCCGGGCCCTGTAAAGTTTGGGATGTCTGAAATCCAGCCTCCGCGAGAGGCCATCTCATCAGGCCCAGCCGGCTCCATGAATAATGCAGAGCTATCGACTGTGTCAGTTGAGCACGAGGAGCCGCGGCGGCAGCCAGCTTGATATTCCACTGCTGGAGCTGAGTGGACGGGCTCACTTTGAGACAAACTGCTGCTCTCAGCCGACATCACCTGCCTGTGCTGGCACGCTGCTGTCTTCACCATGCTCTGTGCGCTCCAGTAGAGAGGCAGGTATGGCCGGGAAACACTTGTGTGTGTCTATACATGAGTTTACCAATATTTGTGCCTCAAATCCTAGCTTTTACTTATGTACTCTGGGTGTGTGCAGAGAGCTCTAGTGAGAATCTCCTGCCCCTCGACTCGACCAGTTCAGTCTCAATGCCACCAATCGATGGGCGTATTGATCCAGTGTTTGACTGTTTAGACAAGCGCTGTGAATTGCAGCATAATGTGAGGCCGAGTGGATTTACAGAGCAGCCACACACACTGCGTTCATGTGTGAGGTGGTCCAGGTGTGATGCTGGAGAAGGCCCTCCGCTGTCCCACTGATGGGGCCCTGTGATGGGGCCCTGTGATGGGGCGTCCAGAGTGTGACCTCAGCTCCCCTCTCACCTGTCCTGTCACTGCTCAGGCGACACCATGACACCAAGATGGATGACTCCAAGTTTATTACCAGCTCCAAAATGCAATCTAACAAGTCATGCAGCCTGCTTTATTATTTACACTATCATTTTTCCGTATATATATAAATCTAAATTGTAACCATGACCTTATGACCCCTTTCCTGCAAGTCTTACGTGACAATAAAGCTGTAAATCTAAAGTGATATTCTTCTAAAGTAATGCAGACTATTTCACCCGGACTCTCATATACGCTCTGTATTTTTTATGCTGATACAAAAGTGAGTTGGCAGATCTAAGGTTGAAGGCTGCTGTGACCGGGGCTAGAGGTGATCCAAGCCTGTAGCCTCTTTGTAATCCACACACATGCACTCTTCCTAAACGTGCGCACTCAGGCCCTGCTAATCTGCACCGACTGCGTGGCTAATCTCACTCGCTCTCCCAAATGTCATAAAAATCCACAATAGATCCCATTTAACACACGTTCAAAGCGCTCCTCTTTAACCAAGTGATTCAAGGAGACTATATTGTCGGAATGTCCATTATACTCCTTGAAATATTGTTTGGAATGTGCATCACTGAAGTTACGGTACCTGAAGATTTCCACAAGGTATGGTCAGCCTGAATTGAGACTTCAAGTAGGTACTTAGTGTGTTGCATTGAAATGGAAAAATTGAGAATATAAATACCAACTGTATCAGAAGGAGCGTAGCAGTTACTCAAAAATGTGTAGTAAAAAAACTAAAAGAAATCAAGAAAGCCCTTGAGCTCCGCGGTACAAAAGAAGTAGCCACCCTAATTGAAATACAGTCTTGCAAAACTTGTCAGGAGCTCTTTTTTCATTGAGGCCCTATTTCAACGTTTTTCCCTCCCCTTCACTCTTCAGAACTTATTTTGCAAACTTGACACAATATGTTTTGATCCCACAATGACTGACATCTCTAATTCACCAGGATTTTGTTCCAGTTTTACATAAGACAAGCTTTCCTCCCAGTCAAACTTAGCATACAGCCCCAGCATTGGAAATAAACAACCATTTTTTGGATGTATGGCATGGATTTGCATATGTAATCAGTGTTGACAGATCCTGTTTTGTTTTGATGAAGAAAAGGTTGGAGGATATTATGTTGACCCGAGATTTTTATACAGTTTTTTTTGTAGATTGACAGGTATTTTGTTGTATGTGTGTGTGGATGAATGCAGACAGGCACGGTGCGGTCCAGTCCGCTGTGAGTGAGATCGGCCCACACAGACACAGACACAGACATAGACACGTCCACAGATGGTGACACTCTTCAGTCCCTCCCGCCAAGTCAACACGCATATGCCACCAAGCACCCACCCTCGCGCACACACACACACACACACATGCATGGGCACACAGGCAACAAACAGAGACGCATCATTGAGCATGGAGCGAGGGAAATCGGTGCGCTGTTAAGTAATCATTCATGTGAAGCGCAGACCACACAAACAATCCTATAAATACATCGCCCCACACAAACGCAAGGCGCCACTGACGAATCCGAAAGTTCCCCGCCAGATCCATCCAGTTTTATCGACTCAAAAGCAGTCTACAAGTGGGATCATTGATATGTTAACACTCTCTGTATGGCTGTTTAATTCCCCTGGCAGATATGTGTTGTGATATATTCATTTGTTGATGGCTAATGTTTCCTCTCTGGCTGGAGTGTGTTGTGGAGGTAATCGCCCACTCTCCTGTTTGTGAATCTTCCTGAGGATTGTATTTGAATAATGAGGGAGGCTGGAGCCGTCTCTGGTGCGCCGCAGCAGTAAATGACCTCTGAATAGTTGTTTTGGATTAGCCATCAAAGTCTTCTCTCCAAGTGGCCAATAGATAGGTACTTCCAGAAATGAGTCACTTGAAAATGATCATTGCCGCCGTTGCCGTATAAGATAATGGATAACCATTACACTCCATTTTCCCCAGCTCCTCACCCACACAACGCCTGCTCTTGAAATATGATGCATCCACCGTGCTTAGTGTGCACTTAATGTCCAAAAGCTCTGTATTTGTTGAGATTTACAACCTGGCGCTAGGAGGGGGGGAAGAAAGAGTGTCGTTGGCGTATAATGTTGTTCACTCAATAATTATCTCATTTTATTTACGAAGACAGACAGCTTTAGACGAGGTTAGAGGCTTCCTCTCTATTATCTCCTGCAGCAGCGCTCTCGGCCCCCGCTTGCCCCAAATAGCGTCCTTCATGTGGAGGACTTTCCAAAGTTTGATCCAGGAAGGCGATGTGTGCTCCGCTGAATGGGAAGAGTGTTAAAAGGAAAAAGCTAACAAAATTACACAGTGGCTGTGTTGCATTGCTTCTGGGATCGATGTCATTTCTAAAAGGATTAAGGCCCCTCTCAGAAATCTATTTTAATTACTGAACACACAGGTAAACAAAGTGCTGCTGGTTCACAGCTATGGATCGGGATGTCGGAGGAGTATTGATAGTGTGTGGCCCCATGTTAACCCCAGGGCCGCTTTTAAAGATCTCAGTGGGTGCAGCCCAGAGAAAAGGCTGAATGCTGATGGACAGCCACCTGTCACTGGACAAGATGACTCCCACTCACTTTTACCTCTTAAGCAGAAGTTTGATCATCTTTGTTTAGTCACGCTGTGACTTTGAAGGCCTCGTTGAACACAGGTTAAATTATTGTAAATATATGTTAGCCCAAAGTTGTTCTAGAGTTTCTCAAAGTTAGAGCAGTGGGACTTTCAGGTTATGTTTGGATAACACTCTGTGTCCTGTAAACATAGAAAATCCACATCAGCCGAGCACAGAAATAGAGCAGGACCCACAGTGACGGAGTGAGCGGATAAATCACTGCAGTCATGGTGACTGCCAGACGTTTGGGACATTCATTAGACTCACTGTCTGAGCGCCTGTTTGCAGTGAAAACACTTACTGTAAATCATTACAACTTATCAAGTGAATAATTGACAGTTTAATATGTTATACTTATAATTTATAGGATTATGTTATTTATGACTGAATACTAAACATTGGTATGGGAAAAAAACGTCTTTTCCAATGTTTTAATGTTTATATTAAAATATTTGTCACATCAAATATTTTCACGTCAAATTCAATTCCTGTGGGTAGTGCTAAGTGACTTTGTTTTAATTGTTTAAGTTAATTTTAGTGGTTAGTTAATGAGCCCTTGTTGATTCCGTGGTTGGTTGATTAGTTATTGCATTATCATTATAGATGCATCACACTGAAAAGCTCTCATCATTATCATTAGCTTTTGTCTTCTAATGACGTGAGCTTAACTTTTGTAATGACTTCATGTTTCCCAGACCTCACTGCATTTCCAGAGTGTCTATATTTACCATGTGGCATCTATGTGTATTGCCATTGTATTCATTAGCTTTATCAAATATGAAAGCGTTTGTGTTGTGGGCTTCAGGTCAAACATTCACCTTTTAAAATCTAATATTACTGATTTATTTGTGATTTGTACTTGAGTTTATCTTATTTTCAAACTAAGTTTTAGTGGGAGACAATAGGCTCTTTGTGATAACTTTGTAGAATAAATGAAGTAGCGGCCATCTGTAATTGTATTAAGTCAGTGCTCCTGCCTCAAACAGCTGTCTGTGTGTGTTAGAGTCACATATGTGTGTGTTCCCGTTGGCTGCGCGGTGCCATTTTATTGAAAGACATGCTGATTTTAGTGTAAATGATGAAAGAGGGATGAGCGCCCAGGGTCACAACACTGTTAGAGCACCGTGGTGTTAAGAGCCTTTACAGATGTTTTGTTGAGGAGATAAGAATAATGTGTTTGGCTCAGCGGGCGCGCTCTGTCTGTGCATGTTTGCGTGTCACTCTTCATTTCTCCCTGTGCGTCGGCCATGTGTGTGTGCCAGAGGAAGGAGCCCCGCGTGGAACCGGGTGATTAGGCACGCTGCGCTAGTCACAGGAAATGGAGTATCTGACGGACAGGCCCAGTGCATTATAGATGAATGCCATGCGTTAGCCGCTCCGAGCCCCCGCCCAATATCTCTCAATTTCCTCTCTGAATGACAAAAGAAGCCACGCACAATTTCCTTGATCCGGAGCATTTGTTTAACTGCGCCCTACCCATTTAACCCACCCATTCAATAGTCTGTCTGGTAAAAGGAAATTTAGACAGTGTCAATTTATACAGCTCTAAGGAAGATCTGATAGGCAGCCGGAGCCACTGCACTATACGCCTCTGGAATTTAGTTAGGCTGGTTCAGGCTTGTAATGGCTAAATTTAGCAGTGAGTCTTTTATTAGATACATTCTAATTCTAACCCAATATATATATACAAAAAGAGAATTGTTGAGTTTACGTATTTTTGGGCCGATTTTATGCCAGGGCTATTAAAGGTTTGAAAAGGTTGAAGATTACAATGAATATTAGATTTGTGAAAGATTCTGTGGTTTGTCACATGTTGTCATACGGCAGCTCGGAGCTGTCATGTCGCTCTGACTGTCTTTGAGTTAGTGACGGCTCATCTTTGCCGGTCAGTGCTGCAAAGACTTTGAACTCGCTCTGTTTGTCTGTTGTTGTTGTTATTGTGGCTGTTTGCGACAGACTATGGTTGTAATGGTAAGTTGTGCCGGGCTTGGATTGACGGCTTCAAAGAGGCTTGTCTTCTCTGAGGGAGAAGCCTTTTGGAGCAGACTTGTTGGAAAGAACAGAGATTGAATTTTGTATTTTGCCGGTTCTAACTAATTTGCCTCTTTTGTTCATTTCCTGACATTTGCTGTGAAGGTGCTGAACATTCTAATATTCATTTTGCTTCAGCTGAAAATGCAAAAGAGTTTTGACACGAGCTCATGACTAATTTGATCATGAATGGCCTTTTCCAGAGCCTAATCACATTACTGTACACTGTACAGTAGGTTGTGTGCCAAAGCAGCGAAGCCTGTGGCTTAGTCACACTGTGCAGGACTCATTAACAAGGTAGTAGAGGTTGTTAGACACACGCGCCTCTGAATGCATCAAACTGAAACACAGGACTGTACGTGTGTAGTATAGACCAATGCAGAGCTTGAGAGGCTACATGTCCTGTGGTGTCTGCGAGGAGAATGTAGAACGAAGAATGAAGAACTGCTGTTTAGGTTTCTATGGTGGTGAATAAAACAGGCCTTTCCTAATGAAGTTCTCCCTTGTCATTTGGCTTCTTTAGCAGCTGCTGAAAAGCCTTTTTAAATATTGTACAACGTATTGTTTGTGTTATGAAGAGCGATGAGGCCATGCTCGTCTGAGCGTCTTGTCATCGTTTCTTCGACACACACGCAGACAAATACACATGCGCCTTAATTATGACGTTACGAAAATGGGCAGTTTGCTCTGACACCCCGCGTGCAGAATCACACAGCAGACAGACTTAAAAGAGCTCATTAGCACTCTCTAAAGAGCTGTTTACTGCACATAGACACACAGGCACTAATAGGCAGCTCTGTGGATGCAGATGGACGCCGAGTGTAATGAGAATGATTAGGCTTCTCTATGTGGAGCTGGGGAAAGCATGGGCCGACATGACGCTTCAGAGGTGCATGTTGTTTCAGCTGTGCGCTCCCTGCTTTTCCCCACAACACAAACAGATTTTTACTCTGATGCTTCATACACACTCTTCACTTTTGTTCTTCATCCAAATGCCTTGTTTCTCCCAAGTCTTTTAAAACACACCAAATTCATGCATATGCCAAGCCTATGTTTTATCATGGATACAATAACAATAGAGATTACACGGAATAAGACACAGACAATAACTAGTACTATATGTAACTTTTGGACTTTATTCTTACACGTCACTTTTTCAGACCTGCCTCTGTGCCGGGTTAAACTGCTCCAGTCATTGCCCTTGGTTTACATCACGTTGAATTAGAGGAACCCTGAATGATACCAAAGTCAATCCAGCTCCCTCTCGTCCATATGTTTTGTTGAAGGAGCAGCAAGTTCAAAGCTCTCAGTTCAAAGCGTCTCTCCTCATTTGAATAACGTAGAGTAATCGCTATTACCTTATTTAAATAGTGCAAGTTATCATTTGGCCTTCATTTGCATTGCAGGGGTAATCAGTGCGTCTCTGCATTAACCTCATTATGAAGAGATGAAAGCCCTGATGGAGGCTGACACACTCTTTTATATATGTTATCTTTATTAATGACCAAATTAGGACGATCCATGTTGCTATAAATCAAGGACACATCCTACTTTGATGCAGTGTCAATCCGTATAACTTTGGACTAAATGCAAAAGAGTTGTAATTGTGGAAAGTCATTATACATTATATTCAATTGCGTACTTATAACAGTGACAAGATATGTAGAGATTCATTTCGTTTTTACATACAGAAATGTTCTTCCCTTTCATTGTTTGAATCACATGGTGGTGAGAGAGTCTACTTTTCCGGTGATACGTTAAAAGTTAGGATAAAAATGGAAAAAATCACACAAACACAATACTTGACCCTACTCAGTGTTGCTCATCTTAGTTTAAAAAAGNTAATTACTTCCTCCCAAAAAAAAAAAAAAAATGTGTGTAATAGGGGTCAAAGTCAGTAATTAGAGCCAAAAGTAACTACTGAATTAAAACAACAAATCCATTGACTCAAATATAAATTAAAATCATCAATGCAAAAACAGACGGGTACTTAGAGCTGCGAGATCTGGGGGAAAAAAACACTCTATCGACCGGCCTTGATTTTCTATTTGATTGTTTTTAACTTTTTTTCATCATACAGCCACTTGTGCAGGGCCAGAACTTGACATATTGAATTGAACCATCCAGATTTCAGCCCAACATTGTGGAAGGCTGTTCTTTCCCAAGTAGCAAGTTTTAGAGAATGGTTGCAAGATGCCGGTCTCTCGAATTTGAATGCATACGGCAATTTTTTAACAAAGCCCAACAGCAACCTTTGCACACAAACATGCACGCACCTACACACAGACAAAGAGCCTTTTTTCAAATCCACTCATATCGTAAGAAATTAAAACATATGCGCTGGTACATGCCTGGATCGACAAACAGCAGAAGTGATTTACGATTAATTGAGAATATAGAATGGTCACTCGCAATTATTACGCATTCACTAAATCAAGATATATTGTCAAAATACGTGTTTTTGTGTCACTAAAACTATTTAAATCCGAGTCTGCTTATGATTAGTCAACTCTCATGTCAGTCAAACAAGACAAAACCTGTGTATATTAATAAATGATAATACGTTTTTATTTGTATAGCAAAACAGTTGTTAGAAGAAGAAGAAG
>JAPMNZ010947687.1:0-28288 GCA_029875035.1 Pomatoschistus microps | reverse complement strand
GAATAGTACATGGCATGATTGAAGATTGAATTCTGATCCACATACTGTAGTACAGAGAATGGGTCATATGTTTTTACCAGGATATGACCCATTCTATCCTGGTAAAAACATAGCATACTACTGTAACAGTAAACCAGCATAAAATTGCATAACTCAAAAAAGAAAAATGTTTTTCTCTTATGTATTTACCGGCTACTATAAACAAATACAATAGCAGTTAAACTCTGTAACTATAGAAACTGAGCTGAGAATAGCGCTCACAAAGTACATGCAGTTACTATGCCACATTGATATTTGCCAAATTGTATAAAAAGTATCTAACACATTCATGAGCAGTCTTTAACTTATCTTGTATACGAAAATAATGTCAGGGAGAATTGCACCAATTTCAGCCACATATCTCTCAATCTAGCAGCTAGAATCAAGACTTTTGTTGATTTCAACACACATGCCACTTCACCATTGTTACTTGTACTACAGAAATGACAACATTTCAAAGTGCAATAAACTTTAGTTTAATTGTTTGTTTTGGTCCAGATAGAGAGGGACAATTATATATTTTGGATTTGTCCAAGCTAAGAATATTACTTAGAGTACTTCCATTTGCAATGTATGCAGTTTTGTAATGTGCAAACGCAAACAGTGAATATGATATTGCTTTCTTTGAACTTCCTAACTATGCATTGCTGTGATTTAATGGATGAGCATAGATAACATGAGACATTCTCAGATACTGCCTTACTGGCTCCCCTTTACTTTTCATGGAGCTGCCACAGACTGAAGGTACTGCCGCCTCCTCTTTGCCTCTCTTTAGAAAACGCACATCAGCTGGGACATCCCTTTCTCTCTAAAAGGTTGTGTGGCTTAGAAAAAATGCTGAATTTGGAGCAGTTTCCCTGTTCGATTTTAAGCTGACATCACTGAGAACGCCGCAGTTGGCCCTGAGATGAATGCACAATATTTAAATCCATCCTACCTGGTTCTCTCACTCCACCCAGTGGTCTCGACACGTCAGCACAACTCAGCATGAGCCATCTGCATTTGGAAAGGAAATAGTAATCAAAAGTTACATTTATGGCATTTACCAAATATATATGATATTACAGATCATTGCCTGTAAGAGAAAAAACAATCTTCTCACATATCGAACAGCCTGTACTGTGTTATCTAATCCCGACTGAAACTGATCTGATGAAGACATGAAATAATACATTTACACCCTGCCTTTAGTGTTAATAAATATGCTCCATGCTCACTTAAGTAAACTGAAGATGCAATTTTTAAGATTGCCTTATCTATAGGCAGTACTCTTGTCTCCTTGTTGCCTTTCTGTGATTCGTTTTGTTGCACTGTCTTTGTGACACGCATTGAGCCCTGTATCTTCTTTAAAATTCAACAATCAGGACATTTTAAGAGAATGTTCTAATTATTATTATATTATTGAATTTTCTTTATGATTACACATACACTCACCAGCTCTAATAAATCTTGTTTTAGCTTAACCCTATCAGCAGCAACAGCATCTTTCTGTCTTTAGTTCAGAACCTTGGACAGCACCCGCACACACAACTCTACGCCAACAGAGGGCGCACTAGATACACAGCAAATAGAGAGACGAGTGAAAGGCAAGCGATACTGTGTGATGGAGATTTAAATCCATCCGTCTTTTCCCACTTGATAATAGATAATTGGTGATAATACATTTTACACTTGTTTCTGCGATTCAAGCACACGCCTATATCAAACAGGAACACTTGCAATCCAAAACGGGGAAAAGAGCTAGCGTGTAGAGACTGGAGGAGCGGGAGAGGGAGTGAGATAGGGGGAGCACACGGCGAGTTATATTTCCAGTGTAGCTTCGAACAGCAATATGGCAATGTATAGAGGAACGCGGCTGTGAGGAAAATGCACGGTGTTAAACGGACCACAGGCACCGCTGATACACAACCAGGTCGCACCTCACATCGGACATCTCTGCTGCTCTTCTGCGGGCTCACAGACCGTGTCCAGCCCGTCTCCGTGTGCTGCTGTCCCGGCTGTCCTTTAGCGTGCTTTGACCGGCGGATCTCGTGTGACCGAGGACGAGCGACCGCTTAGCTGCTTTCACCCATGTCTTTGCCCATTAAAAACTTGAAGTGTCTCTCTCCGGTCATGTGCCAGTGCAAGCTCATCTGCAGTAACCGCACACTGTCGCTGATGTTCGGCTGTAAGGTAAGCGACACCAGCCTCCGCCTCATGTCATGGTCCATGTGACAGTTTTCGCGCCATTCGCCTTCCCCGCGCTTTTGTGATTACAGCAATAGTTCCTAAAGATCAGCCTGAACTCCAACAGCTGCCACCGGGTCTTTGCTTATTCTCAACGCTCTGAACTTAAAACATCTTGCTCATCTACTCAATTGTGTGCGTGGAGCGTTTGCATGCATTACCCAGGTGCTTTGGCTAAATGCTGTAGCCATAACAGTGGTTTTATTAGGGTGTCTCGGCTGGCCCGTGTAGAGCTCTGAGCATATGGTGATCTCGTATTCTCGATACAGACCGGGGTGCTTACATGTTGTTTTGCATCCTGCTTGCTATGATTTTGACCTTGGGAAAGGCACTTTTTTTCTCTGCTCAAGGCCTCTAACATATAGATAAGTAGGGCTGTAAATGAAGATAATTCAGCTATCACATTATGAAAAGCAAAATTGCCTGCATCCATAACTTACATTTTTGTTGGGATCATACACTGTCTATGTTGTAATGCATAATGCAATCTGCACGTTTTTTGTACTGTAAATGAATCTAGCTACCTAAACATGAAAGATCTGCCAGAATTCTCTGGACTTTTCTTCAAGCAAAAATCCTTAATCTGGAATGTGGTTTATGTATGTAATAGTAGACAAGAGATTAATTTGTGGATATGTAGACAATTTGACACACAATCTGTCACAATATTGACCCTTTATTTTAAACATTGTTTTAATGGCAAATTGTTTCCTTTTGTTGTTGTAAAAACTACTGTATGTAATGAATGAATTGCTAACTGCTCAAAGGTATTCACAGACACCAAAACTCTGTACATCTCTTCGAGGTGTGATAATATACAAACAGAGCACATATCTGTTATATTCACTAAAAAAAATCATGTCCTTTTTCTGCATCAAACTTAGTCCCCCTGCACAACTAATCAATACATTTAAAGAATAACCATATGATTAATTTAAAATCAAATTCATAATTTGCTACAACCCCAAATCATCTCATACAAATGTGGCCCAATTTTTTTTTTTTAGTGTTTCATTGTTTAGTATAAGTGATTGCTCAGTGGTTCCTGGCAGACAGTACTATGTTTAAGTTGGTAGTTAAAGTCATGTGGGGGCCTGAGTGATGCTGGTGGTCCTGCTGAGCAGAGCAGAGTTGTACTCCTGCTCCCTGTGGTTATTATGCCTTGTGCCCACACTGCATCTTCCTCCAGATCTCCATATGACACACAATGGCCTCTTGTCAGTGAGATATTCAATGATCCACTCCCACAAAGCAGTCGCTTTACATTAATCATGACCAACAGAGAAGTGTTAACCTTCAGCATATTTACCAAAATACACATTTATTGTATAAAGTGGTGTGTTCAAACGAACACACCACTTTATTGTATTTGACCGAAAGGACCATGAACAATGTACAGTATTGTATAGATGTCTTTGTCACCTCATCTTTCCTTTGGGGATCATCTCCCATCTGTAAAGCATTGTTTTAGCATTGGCTCAGAATGGTGCAGTGAAGTGTTTCTTATATTTTTGTTGCGTGAATGTCTCATCTTGTCTATGGCTTTTGTGTGCTACTATATACCAAGGCCTTCAATACTTCAACTTTTGTATAGTGTTTATTAAATGAGTCTTTATGGGCACATTTAGAAGAAGTGCTCTTTAGAAGAAATGTCTTTATACAAAAACTTTATCGATAGCTTCACAACGTTTAATGAGGCCTCTCTAAAGTTTCCCCGTGCGCTCTGCTACCCTGTGCCTACATATTGACGGGTGTGTAAAGTTGCAGAGGGGCTGTGCTTTAAAAGGGGAATAGAGCAATAATGTAATTAATGATTTATGACTCTGAGATCAGTGAGCCCACATCACTGTCTGGACGGGTGACCTCAGCCTCTGGATTGATCCACAAAAGTCTTTACTGGAAAAAGGAGAGAAAGCTGAGCCTGTTGTCAGCGGCTCTTTCAGATGGGCAGCGGTGCGGAAAATACAGAGAAGGTGACATTAAAGTTGGGCCTTTGCATCTCCACAGCGAGCTGTTCTCAGAGGAAGTTCTGATGTTTTCTTTGACAGTTGCCTACACTATTTTGCACAAGGGGTAAATGTGGCCCTCTTTTGCCTTGCATTTACTATATCTATTTGATCAGCAAACATTTCAACTTTGCTTAAGGACTAGTAGTATGTAGCGATTTTAAAATTCATAATTTTTTTATTAGTTCAATACATGATATATTTCAGGTTTTTTGAATTTCAATGATTTTTAATAATGATTTTTTATATATATTTATATTGTATCAAATCATATCGTTTACAAATATATTGTAAATCATCTTTTACTATAGGGCTGTCCCACCTGACGTCACGCCGTTTGTAGCAGCCATCTTGACGGAATAGAAAATGCAAAACCGCTGGTGATACTACAGGTCGTTGCGACCAGATATGTGATCAGACAAAAGGAATATCTTTATACCGTAAATGGAGATATGACTAAAATTACTCCTTATGAACAACAAGCTTTCAGCGCCTGTCACTACATTGTGCAGCTCCTCGGCACACAGTTGTCAGTGCAGAGAAGCTAGCGGAGCTAGCCACGCTCAATAAACAAATACATATCAATCAATCAACACCATCAAATGTTAATCGGACAATACATTATCCATAGATATCCTTAACGCACATGCACAGACGTTTTCAGAATTTCTTGTTTACGTTTTCATGACAAAATTACTATTTTAATGTGACAAAAAGCGATCGCGAAAAAGTAACCATTAACATGAAACTAATATTTTAGGACACATTTGAAGAGGATCTGATTATGGATTTAGGTTCGGTATATAAATGGGTTCCTCACCGCTGAATTCTTTGTTCAGTTTTGTATGTAGTACCAGAGAGTTTTCGTGAACTAGCTTGCTTAGCTGTTACCTGCCTAGCACGTCCCAGATAAGCTGCACAGTGTAGTGACAGGCGCTGAAAGCTTGCTATACTTGCGGAGTAATGTTAGTATTTTACACACCTGAATTACAAACAGAGATTGCATTGCAATAAAAAATTATATATACTATCATTGCTGCGGAGTCGGCGGACGGATTCCGTCAAAATGGCTGACACGCGGCTTTGGGTCATGTGACTGGGAGATCCCTATACTGGCTGCTGTACCACAAGCCATGAAGCAAAATCTATATTGTATCATTCATTTTCTCTGAAAAAGGGCAGATAAATAATATAAACAACTAAGGTATGTAAAACTTATAAGCAGGACTATGATACCAAATAAATGAACAGTATATTCAATATTTGATTTGTTGAGGTTAATCGTTCTTGCAGTGCTTTCCTGTCATTACAGAAACAATAACGACTGGTAAATACGATTAAAATGTAAATCTGTATCATTGTGTTGGAAACAATGCAACAGTAATAGACACCAAACAATAATGAATGTGTGTTTACGATTACCAACGTGCTGGGGTGGAGCTGAATGTCGCAATTAAACAACGACTGCTATATTTGAGCTTATATTGCTATACTAAGTGATCCTGTCTTATCATATGAAACACCATCAGCTACACTTGTTTAGACCTCTATAAACAGGTCTTATAATGATGCAAGACGTTTTAGTAAAAAATTCCGTTGCTGTTAAACTGTTTCAGCCAGTGAAATCTACCCTGGCCTTAGCCATCCGTAAACTCTGGTCAATTATTATTTCCCTACATGTACGTCTGGGTCTGATCCTAGTAGCTGTGCTAACCTCGGTTGTATCCCATTTCACTATTCAGCGAGTGGGGGAGGTGGATGTTGCAGGTCGGCGTCGGTGACGGTGACGTCAAGAGCTTGCGCCGAATTTGCAGGTTGTACTTTGGCAATGGCGGCAAATGCAATAGTAAAGTCATATTCATGGATAAAAACAACTGGATAGAGTATTACTAGCTTATAACTGTCCCACCCATGGGCACAGGGCGCCCGTGGTACTGCAGACTAAATTCATGTGGGCTTCCCCATAGATCTCAATGTAAACTAAAACAGAGCTCAGCTAACAGAGAACTTTTTGTTCTGATTTTGTGGTGATTTTAGTGTCCCTTGTCATCCTGAACTTTTTTTTTCTTATATCCTTTGGTTTTCTTTAAATCCACATTTTACTGCCACAAACTCTGCTCCTTTCCTTCCCGCACTGGCTCCACTTTACCGATGCTCTGATCAGCAGCTCTGATTGGTCAGAGCGCGGCCGAGCCCCTCTGTGCACGTTCATGAAAGCCACACACGTGTATTTGGCACAGCGCATCATGGGAGCTCGTCCACTGTGCAGAACCGGAAGGACCAGACGAGGCCCAAAATTAGGCAAGTTCTGCTGATGTGTCAGCAGCTGTGAAGTCCCATGCGCTACTGAACACAAGCCATTCATTTGAATAGGACGCCATCTTGCACCTCCATGGCTTGGTCATGTTCTGATTCGGCTCCCAAATATCAAGACATTGAAGCCGTAGCAAAGATATTGTGGCTCTACTGCCCACAGGCTCCATAAGTCGCAAAGGAGACGGCTAGGCCAAATGCTAAATGCCTCACTCACGAGGGTGTATTACATACGTCACAGTAAACTCAGATCCAATTGTTTCAATCTTCAGACGGAGCAAATCCAGACCATAGTACAAAATGAAATGATGAACTGAGTACGATGGCATGGTAAGATTAGGCTAGTGAAATGCATCTTGTAACAGAACAGGTTGCCTAGTTACAGTGTGTGTGGTGGGCACATCAACACTGCAGCTGATGTTCAAAATTAATAGTGTGTGATGTTTGCAAAAGCAGTATCTGTGAAAAACAATCATTATTGTGTTTGTAATCTTTTTGATAAAATAGAAATTCAGCTGGATAAGAATGTGTGCTGCCAAAATGCATGCCTCGTATCCTGTGCCAAATGATGATGTCAGTATGTAAATTTGTAGATTTGTTTTACAGTCATCATAGAAGGCTTTGGTCAAATCTGTGAAACCATATTTCTGTTTAATCAGCAAACAGAGGTTGAGGGTGTTCTCTAAATCTTTGGAACACAGGCCTAAGGGGTCTTGGGATTTGTAACAGTAGAGAAACCTGTCACAGCTCCTCTGAGAACACTTGTGAAGCTCTCCGTGTGTTTAGCTCAGGTTAATGACACAAGCCCCAGTGCAAGTGCTTCATACATAAGTGTGGAGTCAGCACATGATTGAGAGCAGCAGTAGAAGACCTAACAACAGCATTTCTGTTTTGTAGTGTATCAAAAGTTATTATCAAGATGCTTCCGTCTTTAAAACATACAATAAAATGAAGTCCATAATCTCAAAAGATCTCATAGTAGTCAGAGTTCAACCCATGAGAGATAGAGAGCACTGGTCCTGAAGAAAAATATCTGACAACGGATTTGTGGATGAATTGTCAGAAATAACATACAGTAATTGCGCAGTTGTGGAACTATATGAATTGCCGCATAGTGAGCTTGATGGGGCTGTAGGCGTACATAAGCTTATGTCGGCCGTACATCAGCGATGGAGCAGAGAAGACTCAGAAAAGGGGTATCGTGTACTTGAGGGGTTTAAAGACTCTAGCCAGTGTTGCAGCTGTGTGATTTTTTGTGCACAGCTTTCTTGTCTATTTGGAAGATATAGTAATAGATGAATATGTACGTAATAAATCTAGTCATTGTCCAACCTAACCATTTAAGAATTTAACTTTTCTGGTGGAGAGTATTTTGGTTTCAAGGAATTAACATGATGCAAATGTTTAATCCTAGGAATATATATTATGTATTTATATAAAGTTTCTTTTTTACTTGGCTAACAGATGAATGTCATTCTTTTACAGTAAAACAGTCAAAGAGTTTTGCCATAATATAATGTGGAGCCTTGAAACATTTTAAGAGATGGAGGACAAGAAAAGTTAGGGATGCACCTACTGTAAATACCGACACTGGTACTGGGTATCGGGTTGATACTACAGGCTTTCTAGGATTACTCATACTCGTACTCAGCTTAGTTTAGCCGCTAGTTTAGCGGCAAGCGGACAGTATGGCAATGTTTTTAAGTAAAGGACTGTGACAAAAGCGGACTGTACGTTGTGTGGTGTTCCGAGTTGGGTCCTAAACAAACATGTGTAGCACCAGCAACTTGAACATCTGAAAACTCACCACCACCAGAAGTATAACACCTCTGCTAGCACCGGAGCTATTTATTTTTTTTATCATTTGTATGAGTGGAATATGACAGTGGCCCATAGCTTAAATTATTAACTGTTAAAGCATTTCACAAATTTCAGTTGTATAAGTTTTATCATTTCCCAGGGATTACACAATCCAATACTCATATCAGTATTCTGTATCGGCAAGTACTCAAATGAAGGTACTCGAAAAAAGTGGTATCCGAGCAACCTACTTCGTACCCCAGTGGCGAAATGTAAAAAAAAAAAAAAAAAAAAGAGCACTCAGCAACACATCAACCAAGATCTACTATTTATGATAATAGACAATATAATGATAAGATAATAAGATAATGAAACTCTGGAGCCATAATTGCACTTGGTTCAAGAATATGTACACTAGTGGATTATACACTGTAGTTAGCAGCAGTCATGAGGTATTAACAGATGGTTGGTATTGTCTTTGTAGCAGCAAATATAATAACCAGAATAAATAGCAGCAGGTAAATAGTTATCAGATGAATGGACTATGTTAAAATGTAATAATGTAGTTATAACTTCAAGAATAGTCTTCTGGATCCAGAAGTTTACATCACAATTCCTCCACTGAGGACCTGTTTGTGAATAATATGTTCGCATATCAAGGAATCTGGGCAGTTTCATGTTATAGAGCAGTGGATTTTGTTTAGTGAGGCATTTTACAAGTACTGACAGTATTATGAGACCATGTTTATCACGTGATGTGTGCTGTTGTGGATCTGGCTTTGCAAAGATCCACTAACAATTGAGTCATATGTGCAGCACACTTGGAGGCATTTGAGGTGTGTTGATCTCTACATAAATCCATGGCAATTTGGAGCTGGGTCGGATCTGTAAATTAGCATTAGCATTACCACTGTTGAGTATATTTGGACATTGTGTTTGGGCAAGATAGGTGATATTGACTAATCATTATCTTCATTGTGTTGTGGCTTAACCCCCAAAATATGACCCATCAAATATGTGCTTAATAGCAGGGTTTACAATTGACATCACGCCCCCAAAAACAGCAGTATGTGGAGATGTGTAAGACAGTTAGGGTTGTGCAAAAAAGATTATAAATTTGTTTATTTTATTTTATTTTGATTTTAAATGTAGTAATATTGTGTTTTTATTTGATTGTTTTAATTTTTCATTAGGAATAACAATATAATAAATTAAATAGGGCTTTTATGAATCAGAAAAGAGACGTTTGTCATGCATATTGAGATATGCATGTTGTCTATCTCTGAAAGATACCAGCCCTACAGGACGTAATCTAAATTTCATGAATAAAAAACAGCGGTAAACTGGCTATACCAACATCTTGCTTTTGTACCTTTAAGTTGATGAAATTAGACCTGTTTGATACAATTGTTAAGAAACCCCATTTAGTCTTTAAATCATCACTTTTTAAGCATCTGTTCCTATTTCACGATCGGGAGTCATAGTAGTTATGAACAGAATATTAAATGCTCCTTACGTAATGTACCTTTCACCATTGTTTGGCCTAAATTCTTGGCTGAAACAAACACTTTGTTTTATGGAGGATTGTGCCCCGTTGTGAATATAAAAAGTGGGTTATCTCTGCACATGCACTGGTAAGACAACAGGAGACAGCACGATTGGAAGCACTAGCACAACTTGAGTTTCCTCCTCAAAGTGAAGTCGCAGAGTTACAGTAATTGGCAGCTGTGATTGTGATTATTTGAAATGAGAAGAGTTTCAAGAAATCTGAATGAGGGGAAGGAGTTATGGCTTTACACCTGCAGTGCATGGTACAGATTATGTTTATCAAATGCTCAGCGAGGCATGGTGTAAGTTTACCCTCTGTTAATGCTCGGATTCATCCCTGACATCGATTACAATAGATTGAGTTTCGCAGTGAAGTGAAGCAAAGCAAATATAGAGCACAGCAGTACATAGCGTTTGAGGATAACAGCATTATAAACATTGAGAATGAAGCCGTGTCTCCCCTCACCTGCATTAGAAGCGTAACTGTAGAGAAACTGATATGCCAGAGGGACCAGGTTAGTTATGTTTCCATTACATAATACACCACGTAGCCTGCTTCTGAAATGATAAGATGGTGTTGGAGTAGATGGCATGTTACATTAAGAGCTGAGCAGAGAGGGCATTCCTTTGGCACACACATACTGTAGCATGTGCGTGGAGAGCCGTTTGCATCGACCTTTGCACCGGCATATTTCAGTTCATTATGTTAGCGCCATAAAGCTAGAAACCCCAGAGGCATTGTGTTCTAGTGGTTTTCTGGCGCAAAAGTACCATTAAAGCCACTTTAATTGCTGCCAGCTGCTTTATTGAAAATAAGAATAAGCATTAGCAGCATAATTATTCTTAATGTAATTTCCTAGCAGATTTTACAGAATTATACAGTCTGTACATCTGTGGCGGGGTGTTAACTGTTCCTATTGAATGTATTCATAAAGATTCACAATAATTTATTTATTTGTTAGAACACTGGAATACATGTTCCACGCTGAAAGTCAGGGTACGTTATTTTCAAACCCAAAAAATAGAGCTATGTTATAAAATCCACCTCACTCTCCAAGCAATTACATCTCTAGTTTTCACAAGCTTGTAATTTTGTTTCTGTCGCACATTTAGATCAGCTTTTTCAAACAGAAAAGAGAAAAAAGAGAGGACTTCCCTCACTCAGCCAATCAGCTCCCAGCTCAAAGCATAAAGTAGTGACTCACAAGGCTCTTTGTAGTATGTCTTTTTACAGGACTTTTTCTATGGGAGAAAAAAACATGTGTTATACAACACAAAAAGCGTTAGTTTATAGCTTATACTATTATTCTTCTAATGGTGTTGCATTTTTCAAGTCATAACATTTGTTCTTTGGCTTCGCACCCACAGATATGTTGATGAATGAACAGATTTTTGCTCCGAGGTGGTGGTGGTGTAGAGAGATCCACCTGAAGCTGCGCTAAAGCAGATGGCGTGCCTCAGTAACGGAGCACAGGACCAGACTGTGGATGCTCTTTGGGGCGCACACAACCATAATCCCAGCCAATGGAAAAACATTCACACACTAATTTAGTATGTTAAAGCCGATTTATGCTTTAAATGACGATATAATGGATGTCCTTCAACACACTGAAGTGTTTATTTTTATTCATGCATACTTGAATGATTCTGCATTTTTTCTTCTTACAAGGTGGAGAAAAACTTGCAACCCTTATAAATAAATAGGCAAGGCAATTCAAAGTGCTTTAGAAAAAAAGAATAAACGCATGTGCAGATTGTAACATATAATCACTGTACCAAAAGAGTGTGGATACAATCTTTCAGCTGTAAAGTAACGACACACCGTTGTTGTGGAAGCGGAATTTTCTTTCTTTTTTCTATTATTAAACCATTTTAGATAAATATTTTGGTTCCAATTTGATCAAATTAAAACCAAGTATCTATCCTTTTTTCAAAGATTTAATGTGGCAAAGGGGTTAGCGCTTGTGCTTCACAGCAAGAAGGTGCAAGGGTTGATTCCACATGCATGTTCTCCTTGTATCTATGCAGCTTTCTTCTGGGTGCGCTGCTCTATCCCACCATTAAACACATGTACAATAGGTCTGAACATAATGAGTGAGTGAATGGATGGTGATGGTTGTGTGTGGGGGTGTGCTTAGCATCTTGCTTCTGTCATCAAACATTGTTATGCCTTTTGGGTGACCTTGGTCTGTGAAAAGTGCTATTTAAATTAAAATTAATCATTCAAAAAATAGGACCGCTACATTACATTTCAAAATATGTGATAACAAAAATGCAGGGAAACATTTGTGTGATGCCAGATTGCTGTATAAAAAGTGCCTTGGATTTAGGCAAAGATTTAGGATTTAGGACACCTAAAGGGCTAAATAAGTAAAGCCCCACTTTGTCCTCTTTCTGTTATTAATCAATTATAGATCAATTTAGCTGCTTCCATTTGTCAAGTAACATACACATTTTAAATGGACTATACTTACCAATGATACTGTATTATTGATTAGCAAAATAAATCATTTTTTTTCTATATTTCAACTGCTTCTGTGTAAATGTTTATTAACAGTCTTTTCTTTTGTAATTTTGCTCCTGTCCCTCCCCCTTGCTCCTGAGTCTCTGGTCCTTGTCTATATGCTGTCTCAGTGTAATAGGACCAGCACTGGCAGCCTCAACTCTGCATCTCTGCTCCGGTTGCTAGGCAGCCAGAGGATCAGTGATGCCCCCCCTCGATCGCTCGCACCCCTCTGTCTGTTTGACAAATAAAACAGATGAGAGGGACAGGCTCAGTACCGGACTTCAGTCAAAATGTACATGGTGTTTTCCAAAATGTAAACGTGTTGTCTCAGTGACAGTTTTCATACAAGGCCACAATCCTCAGTACTGCCTGCTGATGTGTTTAGGATGGAAAGGTCGCGTGTGGCTCAGTGTCCTCTCACCTCCATGAGTCCTATGGAGACTAGGGCACGGCAATATGGCCTCGAGCATTTATTACAATAGCCATCTGCAGACGTCCGTGCCAAAAATGTCCCCCACCTCTTTATGGTCAGGCTGTTGAAAGTATCAGTCGGTGAGTGGGGTATTCTTTTCACATTTGTGCCTACGATGTGATTTTTATGTGACAATAGGTTTTGATATGAGTCGTAGAAATACTTTTTCTAACGCAGTATAATAAACATTGCTCAAAACTGCCTGAATCAGTTCAACTCGGTCATCAATGTGGAAAGAAGCGTAGAAAGATTCAGTCTGCCAAAGCTTCTCTTCACGGGTCTGAAAAAAGCTTAAAGTGCTCATCTAATAAGTAAAAATCTTACGTCTTAAACATAAAGAAGACATATTTAACATTCTTTACCACTGTTATTTGACACCAAGCCAAAGCATTTTCCTTGTCTGTGAGTTCCTGTTTCTTACATGGCAATGATAATGATTCTGATTCTAAATGTCTGACCAAAAAATGTAAAAAGCTGAATGAGACTGACTTGGAAAAGGGTTTGTGAAAGATATGGGCAAGTTTTTATCTTTCCTTTTGTTAAAACATATAGACTGTGTATTAATAGTGGGCTGAACGAGTGCTGCGGCCAATTTTCATATATGGGCAATAGTTCTGATGGGGTTAGCTTTGCGCCATAACAGGGTCAGATGCAAACAAAGGTGTTGCTGAATTTTTGTCCGCAAATTAAGGCATCTGATTGGTCAGTCCTTATGGCTCATATCTGGATTCACTAAAACAATAATAATGTCACCAAACCAAAGATTTCTTAAGCCCAAAATGGTGAGTGTGACACAAACGATTAATGAGCAAGAGGAGTTTACTTTTAAGTGAATTGGAGCCAGAGCGAGTTGGACCAAAACTTAATTAAATTCAATTAAATGTATTCTTGTATAGCCCTAAATTCCAACAGTAGTTATCTCGGAGGACTTTACACAACCGTTCGATCAGAGAATCAAACAGAAAACACATCGGTATTGGTCCATAAGGGTCAGATTACCAGTGTTGAACGTTGAGTGTCCCTCACAAGAGTCTAAAACTCTAAACTGTCCTATTGGGCTTCTTCATTAAGCTAGAAGATTTTCCATCTGGATACCGTCTATGGTTAAACACCGGTCTTCATCTGTACTTTTGTACTTTTGCCTATTGTATGCAGGTTTTAAAGTTGTTACTGTATTTAACTTCTCGTCACAACGTCTATGCTAAATATAGTGTGTTTTAATGAATGACCTTTAAATGTGCTCTGTTGAAAGACAAATTTCGGCTCAATTTATCAGACAGTAAAGTTCTATTGTATACCTCTCATACAGGCTAAAGACTCAGGTGTGGGATCAGGGTGGAGAGTAATGTGATAAGGAAAAGGCAATAGCATGATGTGATGCTGCTGTGACTCAGATCTGCTTTGTGAGCTTGTGGAGGACGCTTTGATGACACACAATGGCCCCATTTTCAGCCTCTGTCTCTATGATGTCCTCACTTAGCGCTTGTAGGCGTCACTCAGCGTGTTATGTGTGGTATAATGTCCTAGATAGGCATGTACGTAATGACTAAGTGTCGGTTCTGTGTGTGTGTGTGTGCTTGTAGAAGTACCGGTACCAGGATGAGGAGACGCCCCCCTTGGAGCACAGTCCAGCTCATCTGGCTCCAGGGAAAAGTGCCGAAATGCTTCATATGAGCGACAAGAACCTCGCCGCCATGGAGGCCATCCACGGCTACACTCCGCACACACACATCTCTCCTGTCAAGGTAGGCTGCCAACACACTGTACACTAGTCAATCAATAAAGACACAATACAAACGGCCTGTACTTCAGACAGTGTATCAATCCCAACACAAACACATGAGCTCCTTCAGAGGTGTCCAAGTACATCATTATACTGCAGCAGGTCACACATTCAGCTACAGCAGCTTTCAGTCTCCCTAATGGCTCTAACTTTAATAGTATTTCTGACCTTCTTTGAAATCAATTGTTTTTTGTTTAGCAGCAATTTACTGTAACTGCTGCTGTTGGATATACTTTGCTCGACTGTACAATGGACTGTAATTAGCGCAACACAACAGGCATGCCTCATTAATTCGATTTTGCTTTACATTCTAAGAGTTGGCCAATTGAAATAAATGAGCTGCTATTGTAAGTATATATTTGTTTGGCCGGTAGTTGAAATGTAAAGTGATATCTCTACAGACATTTTACCTTCGGTTCACAAATCAAACCTCAAACTGTTTTTCACTGTTGTATTCATGTTTGAATATTATTGAAGGGGTATTGCATATATTATCACATATTTAATAGAATTTGAGTTTATTATTCATGTCTCAGTGTTTCTTCATTTTGCAGTATTTCTTACAAACATCATTCTCCCCATTGTCAGTAACAATCACACTGCTTTGAATTGATGAAGAGTTGTATTATTTTATTTTATGGTTGTCTTTGTGTCCACAAGCTACAAAAGCAGTTCAACTGTGTAAAAATGTGTGGTCAAATAAAGCGAGGTGTGTGATAATGTGAATGTAATCTAAGATTATTTGTTACATTATATAACATGTGGTATAGTGCTTTTTGTGACCCTTGGGACAGCAGATAAAAATTACCTTTGAATTGCCTTTTGGCTACAACCCGCCACGTTTACTTTCACGTGTTGAATCACACATCCAATCACATTCATAAAGTGCTAACGTGCACGACACATAAAGCACGTCATAAACAGTCGCAATTTACTGAATTAATCAATGCGTACACTCCTTATTATACAATCCTTATTTTTACCTGGTTAGTAATTGTATACTTGTTAAATTGCTGGGTTAGTCATCGTTTCAGTCTTCATGGTACTGGTTTGGTCTGGTTGGCATACAGTTTAAATGCTGGTTCATATTGGTTTTACATGTTGGTTACAATTTATTTTGTTCATATTTTTTCACTCAAATCAAGAGATAAAAGATAGTACTAGTATAGATAGCTTACATACTGGATAAAACAGATACATGATTACACATATTACTCACAAAGATGTTTTTTTTCAATAGATTGCTTTCTGTGTTCTGCATAAAACATATAGAACATGAAGGAAGTTTGATATAAATGATGGATTATATATAAAACTGCTTATGACTGCTTAGTTTTATCCTTTGTGTAATGGTGTAACGAGCTTTATGCCCTCCATGTTCCCTTTACTTTCTGCTTCCTGCTTCCTACCACTTCTAACAGTCCTCCATGTTATTTGGCATAATCAACCTGAGTGCCTTCAGCTCCAGAGTCAATAATAGCATCTCCCAGTGTGTTTCTATATTCAGCCCTGTAAGAGCAGCGATAGTATCTGTAGATACAAAGAGCTGCTCTAATCCACCTACAGCTACACGTGGACCACGCAGCAGATACAAGCGCTCACACCTCTGTGCTCTCTGCACCAGGTGACGGCCGTCTGTCTCTGCGGAGGACTCCCTGTATGGGTATAGAAGGGGTATAGTGAATGTCAAAGTACAAGATCCTCACACATCCATGTACAATTTAATCCTGATATGACAAATGTTCCAAATAACAAAGAAAGGCTATTGCATTGTATTAGATAATTGTGCACTTACTACTCTCAAAGAATGTAAGATNATACTGGGCTGATCTGTTCGTTGCTTGCAGGACACATGTTGGAGCAGGTGTGAGTTGTGTACACCCAGAGGACCCATCTCTCTCTGTCCCATGCGTCTCTCTCACGCCCCGCACAATTACCCTCTCCCTTCTGTTATTTTGCAGCCAGTGTTGATGTCTACGGGACACACCCCAATGTACACCTCAGCTGTTTCCACACTGGTAAGCGCAAAGCCGCTCTGTCCCACCGCAAGACTTAACACCGTCATTGTCGTGTGCCATTGTCATTGGTTTGGTTTGTGTCCCACCTCATGTGTACTGGGACTCTGGTCTAACGTTTATGTTCTCCGACCGCCGCCTGTTCAACTCTCTTCTATGTCAAAGCCGAACTATGGGATTCTTCAGTGTTGTCTATCTGTCACATCGGTACTTCAGGTTTGATGTTATCAATAATGTGCCAACACAAAATTAACAAAAATGCCATTGTTGTGATTTTTAAACTGCCTCACATAAACTGAATGTGAGGAAGTACAGTACTGTGAAATAATACAATTACAATCATAATTGTTTTGCATGTAGCCATTAACCCAACAGAATCTATCATATTTTAGTTATCAGACCTGTAGGTGTCAGTGTTTGACTGAGCAGAGTGACTTTCCTAACCTTGAAACGATGGCAGAGCTCCTTTCCTAATAAAACATGTTTACGAGCAGACCGGCTGCATTAGCCTCACAGCCCGTGAAATCACTTTCTGTTTTTTGGGCTTAAACTTTAGGAACAGGCGATGAAATTCCTAGAAAAATTCTATATTATGCTTAACCATAGTAAAAATAGTTTAAATAAATATATACTGTGTCAATCTTTTCTTGCTGGTAGAGCATATCACTATACACATGTATGCACTCTGAGGACAGTTTTATTCAGGGACTTTGAATTGTAGTAATTAATTTTCATTGAGGCATCTTGGCCAAGTGTTCTGTGTACAGTGCAGCGACCCCTCTGCCATATGCAGATTAATGCCTCATGTACACTCACTCATCTGGCCTGTTCTTGTATCCACATATGCATTCAGCCAATGTTCCACACTGCTCCAATGAAGTATGTAGAGCTCCCAGGATGCATTGCAGCCTCTCTTGTCCGTGTGGATGTATTTGCAGCCGGCCGCTCGTCAGTGTGTAGGTGTTGTAGTCAGTCTGTCGCTTTACTGACGTAACGCTGTGGGCTTTGCCACTTTCAATTGAGCTTCCATTGATTTACAGTAGCTTCAGAGCTGCTGGTTTGGCACAATGAGAAAAGGTCCATAGGTTACAGAGATGATTTAGCTTTGAGGTCGTTTAGCAAGAAATTACTCCTCTTTTTAATTTTGGAAACGAAATGTTTCACACAGACATATAGTCATTTTTATAAAAGCAGTTGCTTTTATAAGCAAGGTGCATCCTTGCAATGAGAACAGCCCAATGTATGCTTAAGCAATATCAATCTGTCTATATCATAAGAAATACTTGTCAAATGAAAGTCTTCCTCTAAACAAACCTCCAAAGAACCTTTCTAAGTAAGCAATATCCTACCATCACTCTCATTTGAGCCATATCACTCTATCTTCATTTGCTCCGTCCTACTGCTTTTCTTTAATAAATGTTTAAATATTTCCCTGCAGCTCTGGTGTAATTACTGAGCAGCAGCAGCAGCTCAGGTCCTCAGGGACAGACAGAGGTGGAGAGGGAGAGGAGAGGAGAGGAGAGAGGAGTGGAGAGAGGGGGGAGTTTATGCTGAATGGCGGACTGAGCGTCATGAGAGGAAAGGAGATGAGATAGGTAGAAGGTTTTTTTTTTATTATTATTGAACAAAATGAGTCTGTCAGCCTGTCCTTCAGCTTGCACTTACTCAAGTCTGCCCTTGTGTGTCATACGTTTGAGCATTGTTAAGACACAATAACAAGCTGGTTGGCTTAGAAACCACTGTTAAGAATTTAATTGCAAATATATACGGAATAAAATACAAATAAAAAGGATTGTGTCCTATAGAATGTTGGTCCATCTGTCTTCAAAAGGCAAAGTTGCTGGATATTGGCAGGAACTGGAACACTCCCATCCCACTCTCTAACATGTTTTCAGCTGTATTGAGCACAGATCCTTGCAACATGAGGCCGTGCATCATGCTGCAACATGAGGTGATGGTTGTGGATGGATGCAACAACATTGGGCCTTAGGATCTCGTCACTGTATCTCTGTGAATTAAAAATGCCATCAAACAAGTTTCGACAGATTTGTGGACATTGTTTGATCGAGAAGGGTCTATTGAGCTTATATACACAGTTTTACAGCGTGATCCGGCTTGCTCGGGATGAATAATACGAGCAAAAACAAAGGTGTTTTATTCTGTGTACTGGGGTAAAAATACACACGTTTCAAATCACAAACTTTTTTGGCACGCTTTGAAGGATTTTTTATTTATAATTTTCTTAAAATTGCAATGTCGTCATCCCCGGGTTCAGTTCTGATGAGAATGGGCAAACATAAATTATATGTTTGTAGTAATAATAATATATCTTCTTTACAGGAATGTTAAGTTAGTAGGAGCCAGTAAATTATATATCATATTGTATAAACTGTGGTCCAAACTGTTGTACATTGATGCTGTCACAAGAAGTCACTGAGGAATAGTGTTTGGGCGACAAACTGAAAAATGACGTATTTTGTTGAAACTGCAAAAATGTGTCCTGGTCGACTAGAGCCACAAGTCCACAGACGTTCAGTGACTCGTCCCTCTCTTTAAAGCATAAATCCCTCTCAAATGTCAACACCTTCAGCTCTACGCAGAAACAGGCAGCTAAGTAATTACCATCAAACTTTCCTGCTCCACTCCTTTAGCCTTTCTTCTTTAACAGCAGAGGAGGGAGGGGAGCAGGGAAACGCGGAGGCAGAAATATGAACAGCATTCTCCACCAGCAGAGCAGCCGCTGGGACAAGCCCCACACCGTCCATCTGCAGACGGGACACAGAAGACCTGTTTCCCAAAGCTCCATCTGCATCTGAATGGAGGACATTTTTTGGAATGAAAATACTGATGAGTCATTTTTCAGACTCCAGCATCAACCCTGCAAGAACACACAAGCCTCTTCTGCCTTTTGGGATTTAACAGTGTTCTCACTTTATTATTTCTCCAAAGTGTTTTTGCTCCGTTTGTTCGGAAAATGACGTTTGCGTTAATGACTGTCTTTACTTTGACTGGATTTTATTTTATTTAGAAGGGTGGACATACAACAAACAACATGTGTTCAAGTTTTGGATTTTAAACAAATTTCAAATGTCAATGTGGCAAAATGTTCATGTCAGTGTGGTATGCTAAAAAGATGGGCTCCCGCTTCTTCGAGAATGTACGGAAAGCCAAGAAACGCCGACTTTATAAGCGGGTACGCACAGTTTGACATCTTAATTAGACTCTCAGGTATAGTGATTTAGGGATTGTGAGTACTTGAATTGTTTGGGCTTTAACTGATAACAGAGTGCGTGCGTACTAAATTAAATTCACAAAATGCTAATCAGATGTTGCAGCGGCTTCATGTTTGGGAAGAGATGCGTATCTGGCCTCTAATCTCCAAATCGAGTTTCTCTCCAACAAACAGTAAATGACCTCACAACGCAGGCTATAATCTTCCCTTGTGTGCTTCCAAATTACCCATGATTCAATAGGAAACAAATTATGTGCGTATTGTGTCTGACTTGAGAGTGGAGTTAACCTCTTTTTCTTCCGCCAAAACACAGTTGATTTTGTTTCCTGTTATAGAATTGTTTGTGATCGGATCTGACTCACCAAATGACACCTTTTCCCCACTTAATGTACCACTGTCTTGCCTTCTATGCCCCAAACTGCTCTGGAGATCTGGCTACGGCGTGCATGTTCTCTCTATTGCCCCAGCATCCATCTGAATTCGCTGCTGCCGTCCAAAAGCTGCTGACGAAGCTGAGCAGTCGGACTTTGCATATTTTCCACAGAGGTCGTTAGTTTGCATGTTGCCTGGGTAGCTTTTACGTGTTCCCAGCCTCCCTAGCTGCTGCGAGGTGTGCCGGACACTAATGCAGCCTTTGGGTTGTGTCCAGCTCAGCTCCTTCTTCTTAACGATATTGGCGTTTTCTTTCCTCTAACAGTAACAGTTTAACAATCAATGCTGGAGGCTAAGATAGCACGTTTATAGCATAAATGAAATGGTAGCTGGTGTTGTACAAGAATTTTTATCTTGTGGGCAAAAATGTAGTTACAGCACACACATCTATAAATAGGAACACCCTATTTTGCACAATTTGTGGTTCATTCTGCGGTGGCGCATCTATGCAATGTTTTGTTTTACAAAAAATTTTCATTTCATGCTTTAAGTTCAAATGTGCACGATTATCTCCCTATGTGTAGTCTTTCTTGTGATGGCTACTACATTTTCTCATGAGTAGCGATTGACATACAAGCGTTTTTCTTTTGCAGACACTGCTCAGCTTGCAAATGCATCTTTATGTTAATGTATAATTTACCAGAGTATGTCCATAAACACACTTAATAATAGGTCGTGTGACATTTAGCAGGCTGCATATTAATCAAGCAGGGTGTAAATTATATGGTGCGGTTTAGAATGTGAGTGCAGGCTGTAAAAACACAACAGTGAGACGAGTTGGCTGGTGTTAAAATATAGGTGGGCCACATCAGCCAAAGACAGTAAATCCTAACAAGCCTGGCGTCCAATGACTTGACAGAGCAGAGAGAGAAGAGCGAGTGAGAGCGGCTTTGTCAAAATCCCTGCAGAAAACTGCCTGGCACCGGCCTTAGATTTCTCCTGGCTATACTCATTATTTCAGTCTCCAGATAAGGACGAATTTGACGTAATGTGCAGCCTCGTGGCTCATTGGAGAGAGTTTTACAGTATTGTCACCATGGTTTTGCACAAGGACTTCTATAATCAAGTCATCCTGGTTTATGTGCTGACAGCAGATTCTTGAATAGTGAATAAAATTGTAAAATCGGCAGCAGTGTTGTGACATTTCAGGGAAGGTGTATATTGTAATGCATCATACACGACCACTGTAAAAACACTGTTTAAAAAATACTTGGAAATATAACCATAAAGAGGTGAAAGACGGTAGAGTACCAGAATAAAATTAGGCGAAATAGATGATCGAAATGAAAGTAGAATGACCCTGTGGAATGACATATATGGGACTTCTGGCAAAATTGTACTTTAAAGATTTGAGTCTATGAATACAAGGACCTCATCTATAGTCATGAGCTCTGTCACACGGGGGAAGCTTGGAGTAGAGCTGCTGCTTCTCCAGGTAGAGAGGAGCCAGTTTTGGGGCTCTACAAGAATAAATTGTATTGTATTGTATTGAGGTGACTCGAGTATTTGTTTTGGATACCCCCTGTACACCTCTAGCTTTGGGCACGTCCCATTGAGAGGAGACCCCGAGAGAGACCCAGGACACACTGAAGGGACCGTGTCTCTCAGCTTGCCTGGGAATGCCTTGGGATTCCCCCGATGAGCTGGAGGAAGTGTGGAGAGGGAAGTCTGTGGCGTCTCTGCTTCTAATGCTTCCCTCCGTGACCTGGCATCAGATAAAACGGAAGAAAATGGATGGATGTCATGGCTGCTTCTTTATCCCGTCCGTCTGTAATAAGTGCCGCTTATTAGTCATTCAGTGTTTGTCATTTCCAGGGTATTTACTGCATTTTATTGCATATAATTGCATTGAATCATAAACCATAAAATGTGAGCTCAGGAGTTTTAGTATAAGCATATCATTTGCCGACTGTATAAGTTGTCAAAATTTCTCCACCACTGCGTAGGAGACAGGAAACTGTGATGAAAACAGCAGGAAAATGGCGTGACATTTTAAACACTGTATATCATTACTCTTTTTTGTTGTAATTCCCACGGGTCTTCTGATTCGCAAACCCATACGAGCTGACGTGGAGTGTTTTATTTAAATATTTCGGATGTCATCGTATGTGGCATTTGTGTTACCGTACAATCCATCAACGATAAAATATGGCTGCGAACCAAATTGTCAAAACACATCAGTTACTTCAAAGACACAGTGCTTTGTTTCTAGCTGTTAAATCATCATTCTGTCTGTCACTTTTTCAAAAGTGTGAGGAGACTGCTGCACGGTGCTGTTAACGTGAATGTGGAGGCTGAATATTGATATAATGAGTGACACAATAGTCTACGTAAAGTTATACTTAATTAAGTTAATATTTAGTTAATATCAATATAGAATTCTTGATTGATGGTCAAAACATAATCCTGTATTGTGTAATCATAACTCAAATAATCGCAAAATAGTCTAATTCACTTCTGTATTTTGGTCAAATTAAAACATTTCTACATGAAAGCTGCATGGTCACATACTAAAGGAATGACCAACAGTCTTTTAACAAACTAACATTGCCGTCTGGTGCCATGTGGCCACTGTGAATATTATTTCTTTACACAGCAATTGCGTCATTTTATTGATAATGTGAATAAGAAATGGTAAAATATTTAGTCTTATGACAGTTGGTTTGAAGCTAAGCAGCATTTTGTATTCAACAGAAGTCATCTTGTTAATAATATTGCATGCTGTTAAATTATTATTATTATTTTTTTTATCCAGAAAATAGTTGATAGTTGGAATGTGTGCATATGGTTTGTTCACCTTTAGGCACCGGACTCCAGTACACTTTCTATACTGCAAAATGTCTTCCCATCTTACATATTTTTTATCTTATTTATTTCTGTAAATAGTAAAAGTTTGGTATCTTTTACAGAGTTTCAGGGGTTCACCTTTTGTCTCTTTCACAAACAATTTCTGAAATACTGGATAAAGAGGCTGCACTCTTGAGCAAATGTATAGGTTTTACATTTACGATGAGTTGCTGAATGGCGTAAAGAAAATGTCGCACTAAGAGAAAAGCCAGACGTGTATTTGTGTTGAAAGTTTGTATGTTCCTGCCACAACACTAAAGGCAGTGTATCTGATCTGTCCGATATAACTGTTCTGTCCTTATCCATTAACTGAATGATTATAGATGTTTGCCAACTCCACTCGTACATATACCATAAATCCTGACAGCTGTATGTCTTCTCTCTATGTTTCATAACCTGGTGGTGACTTCAGGGGAAACTGCAGACCTCAATGGCCAACACTCCCAACATTCGCCTTGTTTCCCATTTCTCCTTAATAACTTTTCTCCTGTGTCTCTGTCTGCAGGGAAACACTCCTCCTGTGGTGGTGAACACGGACACACTGGACGGCTCGCCATATGTAAGTATCACAATCACAATCACAATATTTTATGTTGCCATGTAAGTAACAGGAAGTCACACACTAGGAAACTGCTTTGGCTCTTGGTGCAAACAAGTCAAAAACAGAGAATAGAATAATAAAAATCTACATTTCTAAAATATAGAAATTTTTAAATATATATATGTTTAAATGATGATTACAATTACAGTAATGTACATGTGCACTCTGTTCACACAATATACATTAAGCAGTGAGCTAATGTGACGGCAGTAAAGTGACTTAATAAAGGGCTGGGGGACAGGGTTATGAAGTGTTCATGAGTCCAACAGCAGAGGGGAAGAAACTATTCTAATGGCGGGAGGTTCTGGTCTGAATGGATTGAAGCCTCCGTCCAGAGAGGAGAAGTTGGAACAGTCCATGTGCCTGGTATTTTGTCTTTTCACCATTTCATTATCGTATGCCATCCATTAGATTAGCCACTCGCGCCTACACACTTGCTCTTGTGCTTTCACACTTGCTTATTGTGCGATCTGTAATTTTATACAAAGTGATTTAAATTTGAAAAAGCGTTTTACCTCCGACACATGGTTTATATTAAACAGATTCGATTTAAAAGTGCACTGGCTTGAATAAAAAGTCTGCTGTCTCTCTCTGATCAGTTTTATTGCACCACTACATCACTACAAAAGTTTGTTTTCTAGGTCAACCCAAAAAGTGTTTTTCTGTTGTTTTCTTTGCTTCCTTTTCTCCTCTGGGACTTTTTTAATTGTGTGAAGGCAGAAGGCAAATCAGACCCTGGAAAAGAGGGCCCAGGCTAGAAGCAGAGAAAAGAACACTGGGGAATCAAATAGTCTCAATAAATAGTTTTTATTTTATGGAATGAAGAATGTAATGTTTTGTTGATTTGTCCTTTCAATGCTTTCTTGGAAACACGTTGTAGAATGTGCATTAAGGCTATTATATTTTATAGGTAAACGGAACAGAAGGGGAAATCGAATATGAGGAGATCACATTGGAGCGGGTGAGTCTTAATTCACTAGTGTAGTTTTCCTGTTGTTGAAATGTGACTGACAGTCAAGTGTTCTTCTGCGTCAGGGAAACTCGGGCCTCGGCTTCAGTATAGCAGGAGGGACAGACAATCCCCATGTGGGCGATGACCCCAGCATCTTCATCACTAAAATTATCCCTGGAGGTGCTGCAGCTCAGGACGGCAGGCTCAGGTACATGCACGCACCAGTGTAAGGATATTCCAGCAGTAAAATATGAATTACAGATGAAATAATAATCAAATAGTATTTATTCATTTTTGTTTGTGCAGTGATTTATTGTATTTTTGTATTTGAAATGCTGCTTATCCCATACTTTTGTAACAACAGCTGCTAAGTCAGTCTACAATACTCATCCTTCTTAACCTTTGGTCCAATTTTGGTCTATTAAAACCAAAAAAGAATACAGACAATACATTATAAATAAAATACATTATCGATAAAATTAAAATTTCCTCAATAAGATGAAACCAAAGATGAGCTATATTCAAAAGGAATACAAAGAAAACTGGAATATTTCGGTTCAATGTTTCCTTCTCCTTCTCTTCTTTAAATATTTGTGTTTATCAAATACATTTTTTTTTAACTGTAGTAGCTTTCACAGATATTAGCAAATGTGTTTTGTCAAATTGAATGGTAACCATGTGAAAAGAGGTCTGGCCCTCCCTGACAATCTCCCATCATGGCCCCCTGAGGAAAATAATTTCAGAACGTTTCTTTTTGGCCAAGCACATTTTGTAGTTCTTTCAAACACTGTTGCAACAAAGAGTATATAGACCGACACATGGGTCATATGTTGGGCTGGTGAGAATGCCCCAGGCTCCTACCATGGACACGTATCTGATATCAGCCCTGCGGCCTCCTACGCCCCGCTGTCGCGATTTAATATTTGAATTGTTTGAGAGCGCTAGTTTTTATACTATGCCACTGCAAGATCAGCAGGAGAGGAAACATCTGCGTCAAAAGAAGACGCCTAAAAGTTGTTTTCCTTTCTGGTAGAGGATGACTGAATCAGAAGCAGGCACTACCTCTGATAATAGTACATTTTCAAGATGGGCATACATAATCCAATTTTATGAGTTTGTTGGAAACAAAAATGAAAGATCTTGGCTCCTGTGGAACTGTGCAGAACATAAATGCACTTTTTGTGTGAAAACAAAGGCTCTATCAACTTCACTATTAGCATAATAAGCTACATTTAATATGGATATATATATTTGGAGAAAATAGCTTAAAAGTAATGCAGTAGTAGTGCAATGCTTTATAATTCAGAGGCAGTGATATTGTAGTGTAACACATAACTTTGAGTAACAAGTAATACATAATGTATTGTGTTTTTGAAGTAACTTGCCCAACACTGTCTATCAATAGCAGCATTAGCATCACAAACATCTCCAGAGTCATATTCACTGTTGTGTTACCTGGTCTCATTCACACTGCTGCCCTTGGGGTTCGGACTGCAAATCAATACGCTGCAGCCCTTCAAGATGGATTCTCCAGAGAATTGTGAAATCACAATATCGCAAGAATTAATCTTGCAGCGCAAGGGTACAACATACCCTCCCTTTCTTCTTTAAATCAAACATTTCCTCTACTCAGCATCCTTCTTCCCTCATTGGTTCCATGAATCATACCAGACGGTGCTGGTGGGGTGAAAATGAACCACTATTACAGCTGAAAATGAAAGACTTATTCTCACATACCTTTGTTTCCCACATTGTCACTGTCATAACGGAATATATACCCCAAGTAGAGGTTTCTTGGAGTGTGCAAGAAGAGGCAGGATGTCTGTGGTGAAACGAGATCTCTGACAGAGCTACAGTTGCAGATTGAGTGCCTCTCGCCTCCTGTGGCTGTGTATTACATTCATTTTCTTTAAATGAAAACAAACTTGCTGTTTTGCTGACTCCCTGCCTGTCTCTGTCTATCTGCCAGTGTGAATGACTGCATCCTGTTTGTGAATGATGTGGATGTACGAGAGGTGACACACAGCCAGGCGGTGGAGGCTCTGAAGGAGGCAGGTGCTATAGTCCGCCTTTATGTTCTACGGAGGAAACCTGCAGCAGAAAAAGTGACAGAAATTAAACTCATCAAAGGCCCCAAAGGTAAGTGTTGACAGAGTACGTATGGCTGTTGTGTGGATTACAGATGCTTTAAATGCCACTAAATCTGCTTTTCTAAATCTGCTCCATATGAACCTGTACCTACAGTACTTTGCTTACCCTCTGCTCTGGGTCTTTGTTCGCAGGCTTAGGTTTCAGCATCGCTGGAGGGTTGGGCAACCAGCACATACCCGGAGACAATAGTATCTATGTCACCAAGATCATCGAGGGCGGAGCAGCTCATAAGGATGGACGTCTGCAGATTGGAGATAAGATCTTGGCGGTCAGTCACCCGGGTGTAATGCTCATATACAGAAATGCACCCACACAAAATTCTCGTATTCACATGGAACAGCTCTAATCCCTCACCACTGTGCACAAGCTCAGTGTCTTATATCAAAAAGAAAAAGAAATGTAATTTTCTCGACATGGAACTGCTTTGTGGAAATGCTAATAAATGAGTGGGATTGATCCTGGATGAAATTAACACACTAAACCACAATGTCTGCCATCTTGTGGGCAGTAGAGGCAGTGCACTGCAGATTTGTTTTGATTTTTTTTTTTTCACTAAGCAGCTAATTTCAATCTCCAAGTCCTAACACGCTCAATGCTTGTACAACTCTCCTGGAGATGACTTACTCCAGTATGTGAGTGATTTGGTTGTATTCAAATTGAGTCTTAACACTAACTATTTTCTTCTGTAATTGACTGTATGTAACTCGTTATATGCAAAGTGAGAAATATCATACCTTTCTTTGTTAAATTGTTGATAATTGACTCACAGTTTGTAAAAACTCCAAATAAAAATAATCAGGAAAATATAATATTGTGAAAATGGACTGTAAGCCATTCTCATCAACAGTAAAACAAAAGGCTTGGCATAGATTGGTTTCACATTTTAGGTGAATACGGAAATCAAATGAACTTTTGAAAGATATCTTAATTATACGAGTTTCACTTTTATGTTTTGTTGTAGTAACTTTACACACTGTGTGTAGGTGAACAGTGTGTGTCTGGAGGACGTGATGCATGAGGATGCAGTGGGGGCTTTGAAGAACACAGCTGAGGTTGTGTACCTCCGGGTGGCAAAGCCCAACAACCTGTACCTGACCAACTCCTACAACCCCCCTGACCTCACCAGCAGTGAGTGCACCTCTCCTCTTCAATCACACATTTGAATAACATTTTCATTCCCAGCAGTTTTTTCAAGACATAAAATAGTTACACTTTTGCACTTTGCAATTAACATCCATTAACACTAGGAGCGCCCCCAGCGGTCAAATGACCGTTAGTCACTTTAATATGCTAATTAGTGTATTCAAAACAAAACGCCAGAAGTTGAACTTTTATGACTTTTATAAGGTACTTGTTGTTTATATT
>JAPMNZ010947668.1:0-11655 GCA_029875035.1 Pomatoschistus microps | reverse complement strand
TGTTGATGATTTCAATGGTTTTGTTAAGTCCTCTGAGATTACTTCTGTTGTGATTTGGGGCTATACAAGAATAAATTGAATTGAATTGAAAAAAAATCATTATTGGGAGTTAGGGAAAAAAAAAAAAACGTATTCATTTTTGCCCAATTCGTCCACCCCTACTAGTTAACTGCTTTTTACTTTTTTTTTTACAAGATAATGAGTAAAATGTGGACTAACATTTTAGTGACACATGTATGGACTAATATTCATCATGTTTGGTGTATTTTGCGTAGCTGAAGAATACTACTGTATCATTCAGCCCTCGTTTCCTGACATGGCATAAATACAGCTCAAGGTAAATATGTAAACAAGCCAACAGTAGCATATTTACATGTGGATCATTTTGTCATAATCACACGCTAAAGTGCATTAAAACAGCTCTTCTGTGGACTTTGATTAGTTGAGTTGAGCACAGAACAAACATCATCATGTCTCGTTACTTTGAGTTTATTTCTTCATTGAACGTGAATGGAAAGACACGTCATGGGAAAAATACATGTCATGGGCTTCAATTAAGCCTGTTACAATAATTACTAAATTGGTTTGTATTTTCATAAGTAAACACTGACATGTAAACTGACATTTTGATAGAATCGAAAGTTTTTAGCAGCACCAGCGCCTCAGGTCAAGTCAGGCTGCTGCTTGCTCTTCTGTAGAGACCCCTGTGCGCACAGCGGTCTCTATAATGTAGCTCTGTTCACTTCCCCATCATCAAACTGCCTACCCCACTGTTTGAGAAGTAATTGGGTTAAATAGATTTAAAAAGTCCTTACTGAGGGGAAAGGAATAGCAGAACGAATGGAAAAGGAAGAATGTGTAGTAAAGTAGTAAGTAGTAAGTACGTTTTTATTTATATACCGCCTTTTCACTCTAACCAGAGCCTCAAAGCGGTTTACAATTATTATTTTTGGGCACACAGAGATGGGAGGAAGTTCACTAGTACGGGAGGCGCATGCCAGAACTATTGCACATGTTTTTAGTGGTAGGGGAAACCGGAGTACCCGGAGGAAACCTACGCAGACACGGGGAGAACATGCAAACTCCACTCAGAAAGGCCCTGGTCCGACCGGGATTCGAACCCAGGACCTTCTTGCTGAGAGGTGAGAGTGCTATCCACTCAGCCACCTAAAGTGTATGTACATTAATAAATCATTAAGAATCAATGACACAGTTGTTCTTACTTGCTTTGATGTGGACTGTCAGTGCTGACAGAGTAGTGGCGCACGAGCTTGGGTTTGGAGGCAGAATCGTGTGGAGCCCTGGTTATGGTGAGAACAGGCACATGATCGGCTAAGGTCGGAGTGGGGGGGTGGCTGTAGGTGCTGGCTCGACGACGGAAACCCTGAGAGCACGGAGTGTCATGGGGTAATGTGGAGGTCAGTGAGCCTTCAAGCTGCTTCAGGTCACCAGTGGAGTTGTGGCATCTGTGGACGAAACAAAACACTTGAAAGAAAAACTGGTTCGAAGCAAAAGAAATAAAGAAACATTTTTAATCAAGTAATAACATTTATGTATCTTATGACACCATAGACTAGAAAGATGTTTGGATTCAAACATCGACACACCGTCTACTTCTTACTTCTGATCTTATGTACATTTTATATTAATTTTTTTACTTTGAGACACAAATATATAAGTAATCAAAAAGTATAAAATAATGAGTAATTGTATGTACTTAAGTGGGCTGCTTGGCCGAAGTTGAGCGTCTGGTAAGAGCTCTGGACTACTGTCAACCGTAGAAAGGTCAGAGCTGCTGGTTCTTCCTTCGCTGTTCTCTTTCTGAGAGCGAGACTTGCTGCTCCCCTGTTAACAGACAGAGCAGATTGTGTAACTCACAGTAAACTAAACAGTAAACAGTGTGCCAGTGAATGCAAACCTTCCAGATGCCTTCCAGAGATTCTGTTAGGGACCTTTTGGCTCTGCTTTTCAACTGCTCGAGTCGACTCGTGCTCTGCTGTTGTGTCTCAGGTCCAGGGGCCTCCACATGCACCTACACATGAGACAACAGCACTGAAGCAGCGCACACAACAGTGTGTGTGTGTGTGTGTTTGAACATAAAACTTTACCACTTTAGAGTCTGAAGATAAGGAGTGATGGTGGTGTTTTTGTCTGTCCTCATAAAGATGTCTCAATGATGCCATTATCAGTTCGTTTTCCTCTTGGTCCCCCTTTGGACGCGCCCTCTATGGGAAACAGTAACAGCAAAAGTTTTGCTTTAGAGTGGAGCTACATTACCAGCAGGGGCCACTTTAGTTAAAATCATAAGGTAAATAGTAGAATTATCTGAGGTTTGATTCTCCAGACGACTAAAGCTGTATTAGCTGTATTAGCATAACATATTACATAATTAACAAAAAAGTTATTTGTGTTGCCAGTATCTTTGGTGAAATCCAGCTGGTTTGGTTTATACCAAACCCCTGCAGCTGCATGTATGCATGCTATAAAATGCTAGGACACGGAAAACAAGATATCTTTAGACTCAAATGAAAAGGAACATTCACTAAATTCTCCTTAATACATCATACTTAACATAACTAAATATTATTAGATAATTTTTAGTTAAGTATTGGTCTTTGCAAGTAATACATTTTTGTTAAACAATATTCCTATATTCAACATTCCCAAACGACCTCACTTTTGTTACTTCCAAGTCTTACTCAAGAATCATCTCTGAGGAAAACATAAGTCTCAAAATAGTGAGGTGATAAAGATCACACACCATAGTGTTTTCAAAGACTGAAGCTTGGTCATTGTTGTTCAGTGTTGCTAAATGCCTTTGTAGCTCCAGTTTGGTTTTGGACGGATGCAAACCTGGATGAAAACAATAGAAAAGCTTGGTTAGAATATTAAAACTGACAGATGGACCTTTGTTTAGACTCAACATTAACCTTAAAGAGATTTAAAGAAGTCCACAAAACAACAAAGGGCGCTGAGAAAATCACACTCATTGTTCATCGATGCATAGACAGTGAATTGGGATTGTAGTTACCTTCTATTCTCTCGCAGAGTTTATGGAGCTGTTGCATAGGACAACTGTCACATTGTTGGCTTTGGGTCTTTGCATTCTGCTGCATGGCTGCTACAGAGAAGGCCTGCTTCAAAGTCAGCATGATTTCATCCACCTGCCGAGACAAATGTGGATCTTTAATATGTTTAATACCATGTAACAGTGTTTAAAGTACAAGATGAGGCGGTTAAGGTTTTCCATCCATCCTTTTTGTTCCACTTATTCATTGCCAAGTCTCAGGCACAACAGTCTGAGTGGAGAGACCCAGACTTCTCTATCCATGTACACTTCCTCCAGCTCATCCAGGGGAATCCAATTGTCTTCCCCAGGGTCTCCTCACGGTGGGACATGTCCGGAATACCTTGCAAGAAAGTTGACCAGGAGGCATCCAAAACAGATGCCTGAGTCACATCAACTGGTTCCTTTTGCGGAGGAGCCAGCTTACAGTGTGACCGAGTTCCTCACCCCATCACTAAGGGAGCGCCCAGCCACTCAGCAGAGGAAACTCATTTTGACCTCTTGTATTCGCAATCTCATCCTTTCGGTCATTACCCAAAGCTCATGACCATAGGTGAGGGGGGGAACGAAGATATGACTAGTAAATCCAAGAGCTTTTCCTAACGGCTCAGCTCCCTCTTCTCCACAACAGTCTGATAAAGCAGCTGCATCGCTGCACACGCTGCACCAATCCTTCCCACACAGTAAACAAGACCTGAGACACTCCATTCACATGAGGAAGGACCTCTCCACCCACCTGGACAAGGCACGGCCGGGGTTTTGACTATATGAAAATAATTATTTCAGTACTCATTACAGCAATGAAAAACCTCTATAAGAATGTTCAACTGTTACTTAGCAAACACAATAATGTTAAAATCAATGAAGTCCTTATAAAGACTACAATTTATGTTAACAATTTTAGGCCGTTCTACCCCTAAAAAGCAAAAAATAGCCCTTGCGTAAACGGTACATGAATATGCTTAGACTGTTTTCATTGTTTTGTATATAAAATTCATATTAACCAATATTTTTCCATTGTTAGTTACTCACCAGTACTTCATCAGCACACTGGAAAACGTAGCAAATAAAGTGGAAGTTTCCTCCGTCGACTGTTTCTCTACAAATGAAACCAAAGTGATCGACGTGGCGAATACCCTGTGGAGTAATAGTACATAGGTTACAGAACATTACAACTAGTAAGATTTTGTTTTACTTTGAATTAAATCAATTAGTTGTTAAGAATGCCAAACTTTCATCTAAATTTGAAGACAAAGTATAGTCATCACAATTTTTGAATTCTTGGACCCCAGAAAAAAACCAAATAAACTATGACAATATTCCAGTCCCACTATTTTATCATTTCAAATTTGACATATGTTCAAGTAATTTAAAGGAAATCTGAATGGAACAGTAATTGATTATTTGATCGTTACAACCCTAATTACAATAAATACCATTTTCTTTCAAACCTGTGAGCAGAAGGATATTTCTCTGAAGCTTTTCTCCATCGCAACTTTCTTGGTGTCTGGACTGACCAAATAAATCTGGGACCTCCCAACCTAAAAACACAAGTTAATGGTCAATGAATGCACAGTCAGCATTAAAGAAACCGTGCTGATTAATAAAAAAATGAAAGATGACATACTGAAATTAAATGTAAGACTTTGATCAGGCCTGTATTAAATTGCAGTTTTGGTATTAAAAGATGAAAAGCTACCGTAAAGAGCATGGTCCGGTTTTCCAATAGACTCGTGGGCTGTATTCCTGCACATTTGTCCTGTGCATCTGTAGTGTTGTTATTCGATATCTCTGGAGAAAGGCCATTTTCATCCAGGGCTTGTAACGAGGGGAAGCTCGGGTCCCGTGTGAACAGTACAGGCTTCTTTGTGTTTTTTGAAGGTTGTGGAGAATTTGTAGTGGCTCCTGGTCCATTGTATTGGATTGACAGGGCCCTCTTCAGTCCATCCACCAGCCCAGTTCCTGCTTCCTCCTTCTGCCCAGAGCCATGCAGCAGGCTGAACTTCTCAATACACTCATCGATCAGTGCCGGGGGGGCCTTCTTATGAGCTACACTCACACGGCCACAGAACAGAACCTCAAACTTTTTTGCAAAAGCCGTAGGAGAGATGGGTCCAGAGAGGCTGGATCCACTTGAGGCCGAAGAATTGTTGAGGGATTTTTCTTCATGATTGTGTCCTCCAGATAACGTGGAAGTGGAAAGGTCATCGTTACGAGCAGAACTCTTCCCAACCTGCCTCAACGTACTGATGATCTCAGGGACCTACAAACACAAATGTTTATCATTACAGGCAGTCATACTCACAATTTAAGATGCTTTAGATTAACAATGTGTTGAACTTAAACATTGGTTGGCTTACATTATTACAATTTGTAATATTTAAATATTCAAATATATTAGTATGATCTGTTTATGAATCATAATGTCATCAGTATTCATCAAGGCGTTATGAATTGAAAATAAACCCACGTTTTCGTTTGCAAAATCAAATTGACCTAACAATGAAAATAACTTTTTTTAATATTATCGGCCTTTTAAAAATTGAGATTTGAAAATAGGCCATTGTCCTGGCAAAATCATCATCTCATAAAGAACTTTGTTTAATGAGTACCTATAATTCATGCCATTTCTGGCAATACGATACATTTGAACAGATACAAGACAGAATAAAATGTTGGATGACGCTTTGTGTTGTCACATACCACAGTATCTTTGACAAACTGATACTACTCTGCAAAAACGATCCTTGTGACAACAAAGAATGTAGCAGCCCACATGATTGTGATCAGCCAAGATTCCAGTAAGGTCGAAGTCAGCTTTATTCCTGTGGCTTTGATCATCATTGAGAAACTAAAGGACACCAGTTGAACAAAGTAGCAATTTTCTTCGAACACACCTGAAAGCTACATTTAGCAAATTAATAGGAAAGTCTATTCTTCTCAAAAAGTAGACATTAGTTTACTATCTGTACCTTTGTGAATCAATTCTGTGGCACAACACAGCAAGTGGTCCTGGAAACACAGAGTATATTCCTGTCGGGGCCATGATGATGACCTTAGACCATTATAAAACTTGTATGCTGCTGCTGACTAAGGACAAAATATAGTCTCAGCAAAAGTTGTGATCACAAGCCTAAAAGAGGGATCATAAGATGTCTTTGTCACAACTTCATAGACATTTTAGTGAACTAATGATGAAGTTGCATATGTGTGTTTATTGTATTTAAAACTAAATTCAAGTAAGAGGCTGTTGACTATCATCAGTTGGAGTATATTTAGGTGTTTTGCCTCTAACAATACACAAGCTTTATTTCATTTAAAGCATCGCCTAACATTAATCTTTAAAATGTAAGAACAAAGAACGAAGAAAAGATTAGTATAATCAAAGAAGCATAAAACAGCATGTAAATAAAGGTTTTGAAGAGCAATCGAACAATAAGGAGGAAACAGGAGGAAATAGCAGAAACTGTGGCCGCCACACAAACACAGACCATAACTAACACGTGCACACACGAACACACACGCAGGTCGTATCTTGTCGATGCTTGAATTGTGTTATTCAGGAAAAACAATAACTTTGCCAGAGACTGGCACAGTCTGCCCCACATACCTGAGCAGCTACTTACATCATGTGTATTATTTGTTTGAAACCCTCCTGCTCCCATTTAGAAGAAGCCCCAGTCACATGACTGAAACTCAACGACACAAGGGTACAACCAAAAATGACCAGAAAATGACTGTATTGGTTTTAGTGTCAAAGACGTTTTTAGATGACAGAATACAACATGAAAAAATAATGATAAAAATAGAATTGGTCCTTGGCCATTGCGTTCTATGTACAATCAGCACATTTGATTGAGACTTGTGATAATTGTACATGATCTAACCCATGCACTTTCCACGCATGTCCAGATTGAGAAAAGTCCATGTGAGGAAGAAGATGATCACCAACTACACATCTAACAAGTCAGCAACGTCCAGGTAAGCTTGCCATTAATAATATACTAATATAGCTCAGGAGAGTATAGAGTTGTAGATTTTCAAACCCTGATTTTGAAATGTACATAATCTAAAACTAAATATACTACACAATATTGTACACAAATGTTACTAAAATATACAACACTCCACTATAACTGTTGGTCAAAATCCTTGTGAAGTTACATGTCAATCTCCTACAGGAAGCAGACAGGGCCCCAGGCAGTGACCCACACTCTTGGCCTTGTATGGCTGAAAATGCTTAGTAACTTTTCTCAAGACTGAAATAAATAGGACTTCTGTAGAGCTGACCTAGAAAAGGAGGAAATTACACACACAGTGGCATTGTACAACAGAGGCAGCAATGTTGTTGGTTTACATTAGTCAAATATGGAAAATCTACACCATACGGATCAAGTTTAGATTTAAATGATCTCTCCCCCATTAACCAGGTTCAAAAAGAAAGTAAATTAAGACTTAACAGAGTTCATTGATTATATAAAAGTTAAGAATGAATACGCATATGGGTTGACGTGGTACAAAACACCAACAACACCATCATTCAACCAAAATGCAGGCACAACTTAAATCCCAATTTTCTGACAAAAGAAACAATTGCAGAACTTTTTTTCCCACAGAACTGTCAACTGAGGCAGGACACATTCTGAATAAAGCAAAACTGTTGTTTACATTAATAGATTGAAAAGGTAACTCTTAGAGGTTATTCAACATTTAAAAAAATTAACAGATAACATTTGGTAGAAAATATAAGGTCGTTATCGCAGTGTGGAATGTCCCTTAAAAGCAGTCACTGACATTCAGCCAAGAAAAGCGCATGTTTCCCAGAGTCATGTGTTTGGGGCCGGAGGAGATGCTCAAGAGATCAAAGTTCAGCTCACAAACCACAAACTAGAGAAATACATTACTGCACAAACTGACGTTTGACAGCACAGTCCAGGAAAGATTTATGAGATTATAATCACAACGTTATTGTTTACGATTGACAAACTTTAAAACATGCAAAGCGCATAAAAATAAAATAATTTAAAAAATGTTTTTCATTAGTAACGTAAGATAGTTTACATTTATTCATATAGTCAACACAATCAATCCAGCAGGATCAACCTGTTGATGGATACATATATAACTCAAGCATGTATGTGAAGTACAGTATTTATAGAGGTAAGCAGCAAAATATATGAACTGTAACTGTTCATAAAGAACTTCCCCAAAGTCTGTATGACGTAGTCAGACGTGTGGAGTTATCATCATGAGTCACTTGTTTAAAGGAGCTAAACAGACTGGAATTTCATGTCGTTTCTTCACAGTTAAAAGTTCAAACTAGTCCAAAATATCGTGCAGGTAATCTAATACTGGTGGATTATATAATTATATATATATTAATATATACAGACTTTAAACTTCAAATTCAGGGCCATGTACATTAGAAATTATAGAAGTAAGATAAGTCGTATGACAATGCTTCCAAATGTGTTGTTGAATTTAAATGAATCAAGTAAAGTGAAGCGGATGACAGTCAGATCCATACAGTAGTCTGCTCGTGGTCACGTGACTTTTGTTGGAGCATGGATTTTGCGGGTTGAAATCACAAACAGTAACAGCTACCAAAAAAGGTGAAAAGTTTGTTGGTTAAGAATACAGCATTATATACATTTCTAAATAAAGAGTGACAATGAAACGTTTAATGGGTCAAGACATCTCTACCATGTCACGAGTATCGTTAACACACTTTAAAAACGCTTTGAACAAGCATCTACATCATTTCGCTCTTCACTTTTATACATTGTGTATGTTTTTCCCCGTCATATTGCCAATTTTAACATGATGCACTAACTTTAGACAGCGGCACAGCACATAGAAGCTAGCCGTCTACTTAGCATGGCAACTCTAGATCAGAAACAAATCCACTGATTTTGACTCACATTTTTGGGCTCTTGTTTGGGGTTGAACAAGTTTAATAACTGGAGTCGAGCTTTCATCCCATTCGCCATAAACTTTACAAAAACAATGTTGGGATCCTGGACACCTCCTCGAAACCTGCCGTGGTTAGGTTACCTCATTTCAAAAGTTGGATTTGCTTCACCAGAAGTCAAGTCTTTGGGGTAAGTAACGTGTACAAATGAGATCACCACTACTTCCGCTTTCAGAATAAAAGTTGTTTAGTGAAAGGCGAGCATTTGTGTTTTATTTTGAAAGAATCAGTTTCTGAATCCTGATAAACTGATCACACTGTTCTAAGTGGGGAGCGCTCTATGAAAACAGTTCCTCTGCCGGGAACGCAAACGTTTAGGCGGTGGTCTCATATGAGGGCTGGTCTCAAACTCTAATATAGATCCATGGTAGCCTGGGCTTGGCCATCCGAAAGCTCCGGTCAATTGTTAGAAATGAGTACGATTTGATAGATGTTCGATTCACTCTCCACTGCTACCATCCGACAGAGAATATCCCAGTAAAATAAGTGCATTAAGTTGAAAGGTTATCTGAATTAATCTAACCACAATTAACTAATTCACTAGCCTCAGCGTTATAATTATATAAATGACTAATAATACTAATTAGCATCTGCTATAAACTCAGTATGCATCACATCAGCTGCAAACTTTGTTTCCAAAGTTTGTTTAAAGTTTCCAAGCTATTTGTTTACCTTTGCTTTGCTGTAATTAGTAACATTTGGCTTCTTATGCTGTTGCAATGCATGCATGTAATGATCATAGACTGTAAATCTAAATGATCAAATGTCTCACATCAACAGGAAAGACTCCTGCAGGGCACCTAATGAACAAGATGTATTGTTTTATAGATATTTGTATAGATTCCTTATGTTATTAATATAACATGTTTGTTATGGTCCAGTTTGGACAAAACATGGTCAGCCATGTATTTATTGTGTTTTATACATACCTGGGCAGTGTCATGACACTGGAAGACATAGCAGGCGCACGTCGAAGAGGCTTTGATTAGAAATCCAAAGCTGCTGGGTTCCTGGCTGTTGTGAAGCAGTTTGGTCACCTGGTGAGGCCGACATTCAAACAGGACTGTGTGCCTTAGTGGGTGCCATTCTATCCCCTCCATCGACACCGACACACACCGCACTAATGACGCAGACACACACAACAGGACATCACTTCCAGATGAGGAGGGCTTTTTCCCCAAGGATCGACCCCTCTTGGACCTCATAATGTCAGCCACAACCCAGGGCAGCATGGGCATGGAGGTCAGGGGGTGAACAGGCACAGAGTCTATCAGCTGCAATCTGTATTGTATCTCTTCCTCCGCCACATCCCCCCATGAGGAAGTTCTCTGTGGACCAAAGCTCTCGGAGCACACTGAAGAAGAGCTGAGGGTTAAGAGTGAGGGACATGAACGGTGATTGGAGTGGAGACACGCCTCAGGTGGTGGTTTACGGGCTCTCGGCTTCACCTCAAAGAAAAGTCCATCCATTGTGTCCTGTGAGCATGTGATCCACCTGGAAAACACCAGAGAAGGATATTTGCTTTGGTGAAGGCAGAGGGCCACTTGAAGGGTACTGCTACCAGCTGCTGTTTACACATGACACACGTGGCCTCAGAGGCTGACCTACTCTTTCAAGGACATGACAGGTATTCTGTGGTCACATAGAGTGCAGCAGAGCAGCATTTGTTATTCAGCAATACATCATCAAATATATACTAAATCATTCATCTCATTTATGTTGCAAATTAGAATGACTTTATTAATAAAACAAAAACTCATGAGCTGTTCGGAGACCTCACTAGAAAGACACAGATAGATGTTAAACAGTTTGACCTCGCGTCTTACCTTTGTGCGCGATGCAAGCTGACCAGAAATGGTTATGATCAGAGCAGCACACGGCTGCAGACCAAACACAGGAAGCAAGAGTTTGACGAGCTCCAGCCCCGCGGCCTCAGTACAAGTTAAATTTAGCAGTCAGGCTCGTCCCCCTGCTCCCCCCCTGCGCTCCCCCAGCGCTCCCCCAGCATGAAGATGGAGCATGGCAGGCGCGTGCGGCTCGCATGGACAACTGCGACCATGAAGTGCACATGCACACTAATAACAACAACACTAATGACAACACTAGCAACGACATCATTGTTAGACGTTAAAGCAACAGTACTGGACACAGCAATTATGCTCCATGAGAGTAAATTCTAATTCTATTTTTTCAACATTACATTCATTTTAAGATTCATTACATGACAATAGAAAATGTATACACATTATGTCTGAAATGGAATAGGCAGAAGCTTAGTGCACCTATCCCTATTTACAGAACAAAAAAGGTGCCAATTAATGTTCAGCTATACAATTTAGTTCAACATGAAGTAGTTCCATTATGAACACAATGTTCATTATAAACAAAAGTTATGTTTCATTAGAAAAAGTGTTGTTTCATTAGAAAAAGTGTTGTTTCATTAGAAAAAGTTTTTTCACAAACAAATCCATTACTACGGAGCCCCTCTGATGACATGGTAAAAAAAAATATATATTGTGGCCACAAAATAACTAATTTGTTCCCTCAAATTACTAATTTGTTCCCTCAAATTACTAATTTGTTCCCTCAAATTACTAATTTGTTCCCTCAAATTACT